>PVIW01011958.1:0-34616 GCA_004026585.1 Noctilio leporinus | reverse complement strand
CAGAGGCAAGAAAGGGGAGCAGCTTAGACAAGAACCTAGTATAAAGGAACCATGGACATGGACAACAGGTGGGATTGACTTTGGGGGTAATGGGTGGGTGGGGAGGGGGACAGAGGGGAGCAAAAAGGGGATGGATGTAATACAACAATAAAATTTAAAAAAAAAATAAATGATCATTTTAAGTCGGGCAAAAAAAAAAAAAAAGAAATGCTGTTGGACATGTGGGATTGACTGTGGAGTGGGTGGACAAGAAGGGTGGGGAAGGGGAGAGAAGAGGTGGAAAAATGAGATGAATGTAATACAACAATAATAAAATTAAATGAAAAAAAAAGAAATGCTGTTGTGAAAACTAGACTGGTACATACAAAACAAAACAAAACAAAACAAAACAAATTATATCACCAACTTATGCAATACAGAAAAATAAACTAAAAATGGATAAAAGACACTTAAATCACAAAACCATAAACATCCTAGAAGAAAACATAGGTAGTAAAATCTCAGATATCTAACATAGCAATATTTTTGCCAATATATCTCCAAAGGCTCTGGGCACAAAGCAGAAAATAAGTAAATGTGACTATAGCAAATTAAAAAGCCTCTGCACAGCTAAAGAAAACAATGGAAGATGAATAGGGGAACCCACTGTATGGAAGAACATTTTTGCCAGTGATACATCTGACAAGGGTTTGATCTCTAAAATAGGCAAAGAATTAATGCAACTCAGTACCAGGAAGATCAACAATCTAATTAAGAAATGGGCAAAGGATCTGAATAGACACTTCACCAAAAAGGACATACAGATGGCCCATAGACATATGAAAAAATGTTCATCATTAATCATCAGAGAAATGCAAATTAAAAATCTCAATCTCAAATCTTATACCTGTCAGGACGGTTACTAACAATAAATCAAGAAACAATAAGTGCTGGTGAGGCTGTAGAGAAAGGGGAACCTTTTTGCACTGTTGGTGGGAAGTCTGGTGCAGCTACTATGGAAAACAATATGGAATATCCTTAAGAAACTCAAAGTGGAGCTCCCTTTTGACTCAGTGATTCCATTTCTGGAAATACAGTCTAAGGATCCCAAAACAACAACACACAAAAAAGTAACTGCTTTTTACTCAGTTTTTCAAATTCTTAATTTACCCAACCGCTACCCAAAGCAATATGCCAAGAACTGTGTTTTAAATGTTCCTATCTCCATCAATATTCATTAAGAATAAAAATATTCAACTTCAACTTATTAACAACACATACTTGCTAAGCTCCACTATATGTCAGTTAGGTATGGGGGACAATGGTAGCAACAAAAGAAACTATTCTTGCTCATATTTTATGGATGCAAAATAAAAAGGGGAAATAAACACTATTCAGGACAAAGAATCTGAACTATATCCAGGCACAAAATTATCCTATAATAGCAGCAACAGACAATGCCAAGCATCAGGTCAAATCACATTATTCATAATACCATTTCATTCTCACCACAATCTTTTGAATAAGGAACTGTAATTACCCCCATTTTATAGATGACAAAATTCAAATGAAGAGAATTGAAGTAACTGCTTAAGTTGGTATTCCATCCAGAGAGTCACATATCTCAGAGTGTTTGCTACTAACCAGTGTATTATTTTTTTTAAATTTTATTGTTGTTGTATTACATCCATCCCCTTTTAGTGTATTATTTACATTGTTCTTTTTATCCCAAATTTCTCCACAAACAGAATTAACACAGATATATGGCAGGTAGCCAGGACTGCAACAACCTCAGTAAGAAGTAACAGGAGTCAAACTTAGCTCCTCGAGCAAAGTACAGTGCAGACCTGTACTTGCCCATCCACCCACTTCCTGACACTAAAGTATCTGGACTGGCCAGTATATAACTGGGCAAAAAGACAATTTCTATTAACGCCCTCACCAGCTTTCTCAACATGACCTGAATAGTAGTTCAGATAAACTAGGGCATATGGCTTTTGTCAATCAGGTCATCTGTTCTCAACTGGAGAAAGGTCGAAAGTTACTCCCATTTATTTCACACATGATCCCCAATTTAAAGATCACAGTGCCTGGTAAATATCAATGACTTGCCCATGTGGAAGCAAAAGACAGGTTGTCATATACACCAACTAAATAAAATTGAGAATCCACAAATAAACCCATGTATTTTCAAAAATCCAGTTGATTTTTGGTAACAGTATCAAATACAGTCAATGGGGTAAGAACAGATGCTTCAGCTAAGAATGTTGAAGACAACTGAATTTCCACATAAAGAATAAAGCTGAACTACCAGTAAAGATGGCAGCATAGATAAACATGGTTCCCTTCCTCAAACAACCATATTGAAATTACAACTAAACTATAGAACAACCATTATTCAGAACTGCCAGAAATGGAGCTGAATGGAAGTCCTACAACTATGAAATTAATTTAAAAATCACATCAAGACTGGTAGGCGAGGCAGAGTGGTAGGAGAGGAAGAGACATGGACAGGCTGGTCCCACACCCACATGTGGTAGATAACAATTGGGAGGGATATCTCAGAAGTGAGGAGCCCCAGCCCCACACCAGACACCCACCAGTCCAAGGTTCCAGTGTCAGGAAGGTAAGTCCCCATAACTTCTGGAAGGTAAAACCCAGAAGAGATTGAGGCTGTAGAAGACAGAAACTTTAGGAGTCCCAGGCAGTTCCTCTCAAAGAGCATGTGTACAGACTCACTTAGACTCACTCCCTTTGAGCTCAACCCCAGGGACAACAGCTTGAAAGGCAGCAGAGACATACAGGAGGAACTGAATTGTCTAGCAGCAGAAAGAGAGCTGGAAGTGTAGCTTTCTTCCAGCTCTCATGTAAGTGCTGGGCAGAGGCCATTGTTCTTTTTCTGATTCCTGTCCCCACAGAGCCAATAGGCAAGTGTCATATCTGAGACTCCATCAGCCTGACCTATACTGCTTACCCCACCCTGACAAGTGCCTCAGGAGTGCCCCACCCAACTTTTGGGGCCACCCAAGCCATTTCCAGTGGGTTTTCTACACAAATGGCTCGACTTGGCTCATGTTTCAGATTTTCCTAAATTCTCTTAAACAAGCAGCATCTGGCCTCAGTGAGCCCTGTATCTCTCATTAAGCAGCCTACCTTGGCTCACAGCTTGGCCTTGTCAGGGCACGTTCAAGCCCAGCATAAGTAGCAGCCATCTGCAGATCACTTTCTAGCTTATGTTGAATGGCCCCAGACAGAACACAGGCGGTGGCTGACCCTGGACATGTCTACATAAATCAAGGTTTAACTCTAAGAGGATGTACATAGCCCACATATTGGCTACACCTCAGTACCTAGCTTGGGTGATAGGATAGACTGGGACACCTACTGCATTAGGCAACTTTACCACACCCATCTGAGAGATGTAGCAGCTTTACCTAATACATAAAAGCAAACACAGGGAGCCTGCTAATATGAGGAGACAAAGAAACAAGGCCCAAATGAAGTAACAGGTCAAAACTTCCCAAAAAGAACTAAACAAAATGGAGACAAGCAATCTACTAGATGCAGAATTAAAAACACTGATTATAAAGATGCTTAATGAACTTAGTGAGGACCTCAATAACATATAGGGATCCAGTCAGAAATGAAGGATACACTAATTGAAATAAAGAACAATTTACAGGGAATCAATAGTAGAGTAGATGAAGCTGAGAATCAAATTAGAGATTTGAAGCAAAAGGATCCTGATCAGAACAACAAGAAAAGCAATGCAAAAGATGAGCACAGCATAAGGAACTTCCGGGACAACTTGAAGAGTACCAATGTGTACATGGGGGTGCCAGAAGAAAATAGAGGGCAATTAATTAAAAACCTATTTGAAAAACTAATGAAAGAAAACTGCCCTAACTTGAAGGAAATAGGCATACTAGGTCAGGAAGCACAGACAGTCTTAAACAAGATTAACCCAAAGTGGTCCATACCAAGGCATATCATAATTAAAATGCTAAAGATTAAAGCCAAAGAGAGAATCTTAAAAGCAGCAAGAGAAAAGCAGACAGTCACTGACAAAGGAGCTCCCATAAGCTGATTTCTCAAAAGAAATTTTGCAAGCTAGAAGGGATTGTTAGGAAACAAAGTGATTAGAAACAGGAGCTACAACCAAGATTACTCTAACCAGCAAAGCTATTATTTCAAATCAAAGGACAGATAAAGAGTTTCCCAGAGAAGCTAAAGGAGTTCATTATGACTAATCCGTTAATTTATAAAATGTTTAAGTGTCTTTAAAGAGATAAAAAATATGAACAATAAAATGGCAATAAATACCTATCAACAATTGAATCTAAAAAACAAAATAAACAAGTAAAATAGAAACAGAAACAGAATAAGAGAACATTTTGGTGGTTGCCAGATGGGAGGAGGGTCAGGGAGATGGGCAAAAGAGGTGAAGGAATTAAGAAGTACAAATTGGTTGTTACAGAATAGTCATGGAGATGTAAAGTACAGCATAGTGAATACAGTAGCCAAAGAATATATATGCATTACGCATGGACATGGACAATGGTGCGGGGATTTCCTGAGGGAGTGGGGAATGGGCTGGATGAAGGGAGGCAAAGGGGGAAAAATTGGGACAACTGTAATAGCATAAACAATAAAATATAAATTAGAAAATAAAAATAAAAGGAAAAAAGAATAAAGCTGAAACCCTTCTTCACACTATATATAAAATGTAACTGAAAGTTGATAAATGACATCAGCTAAAACCACAAAACTCCTAGAACGTAAAACTTAATCTTGGATTCAGTAATGAATTCTTAGCTATAACTCAAAATTATAGGCGAAAAAGACAAAACCAATACGGGCTTCATCAAAATTACACACTTTACATTGGTCTTTATCAAACTTTAAAATTTCTGTAAATCAAAGGACACAATCAACAGAGTGAAAGGTAACCCTTGGAGAAAACATTGTAAAGCATATATCTGATGAGCTAATATCCAGAATATATAATAAACTTCTAAACCTTGATAACAACAGCAACAAAAAAACCCAAATAACCCAATTTAAAAATGGGCAAGGACCATACATTGATGTTTGTCTCCCTTTCATCCTCCCTCCATGCCCTTCCCTCTAAAAATAATGAATAAAATCTTTAAAATAAAAAAATTAAAAATCATAAAAATAAAAATAAATGAGCAAGAAACTTGAACAGACATTTCTCCAAAAATGACATACAAATGGCTAACAAGCATATGAAAAGATGCCTGACATCATTAATTGGTGGATAAATGCAAAATCAAAATGAGATATCACTTCACACCCATCAAGATAGCTACTGTAAAACAAAAACAAAAAACAGAAAATCAGGAGGATGATGAGGACGTGAAGAAATTAGAACCCTAGTGCTCTATTAGCAGGAATGTAATATGGTGCAGGGACATGGGAAACAGTATGGTGATTCCTCAAATCACTAAAAAAATGAAGACATTAGGAAAAAGGATGGTGATAGAGTAGAGAGCAGTGCTGATAGTGTTCTCGAGTGCCAGAGCAACTGGAGGATAGGAGAGGGGGCACGAGATGTCTGCATGTCCCTAAGAATTGGAGTGGTCAGCATCTGGACTCAAGGGAGCACAGCCCAAAGGCTGCAGAGACCTACAGGAGAGCAAGTGAGACAGTTCTAAACTGGACGGGGGGCCAAGGTCGGCTCTGGGCAGTGGCAGCTCTACCCAGATGGGCGTCTTTAACTGAAGACAGCTCCAGGTTCCCTGGTGAAAACAAATCTGAGCAGTGAAGGATGGACAGTGAGTGCAAATGCCAGAGGGAATGAGGAATTGAACTCCTGCAGGGGAGGGACTGTGTAAGAGCCTCACTCCAGAGACTGAGAGAGAGGAAGCTCCTCACTAGGCCAGAGGCAGAGGAGAGGACCTCAGGGAGGAGGAGCGAGGGAGCAGCTAGAGGGCTAAAAATGGTGCCCCTGCACCACTGGGGAGAGGGCAGCTCAGAGCCCTGGAGAAGGGTGAGGTCCAACCCCACGCATCCCCACCAGGACTCAGGGTCCCAAAAAGACTTGAAGTCCTGCCACTGCGCCGCCAGGGAGAGGGTGGCTTGGAGCCCCAGTAAGGGGATAGGCCCAACCCTGCACACCCACACCAGCACACAGGCACACACAAAGTCTGGAAACTGCGAGCCAGGAACTTACAGCTGGTGCAACTGGCACACCCATTGCTGGCAACAAAGGCCTCCTCGAGGAGCTGGAGCAGGAGGAGTAGCGTAAGCTGGCAGGTTGTGTTACAGACCCTCTGGGGAGCCAGGCACGCATCACAGAGGCAGTGGTGAAAAACTCCTCAAAGAGCTGGACTGCTTGGAGGGTTAGCCTTAGTCCTGGGGGAGCCAGGTTCTGTTAGCTGACTGGGGCTACCTCCTCCAGGAGCTGCAGGGGTAGGGTCAGCCATCACAGGAGCCAGCCAGGTTGCAGGTAACCCCACATTGGAGCCGGGTGCCCATTGCAGGCAAGAACCTCCTCCAGGAGCTGGAGGGGGAGGAACAGCCATAGACACTACAGAAGCACCCTGCAGGTCTTCACACAAAAACAGTGAGAAGAAGGGAGGGCCCCAAAACACTAACAGCACAGAAACCCAGCTAGGCTACTGGAGGCTCAGCCTACCTGGGGGCTAACACTTAGAATCAGCCGTGACTATGACAGCCATAGGCCCTGCCACTCCAAGACCACACAGCTAGACTGTAGACAGCAGAGACCTGACCAAGAAAAAGAGGTAGAATCAGGACATGGATCACTTCTAATCTCAAGCACCTCAGTTAGATCAAGAGCTACATGAACTATTAACCCTAACGAGCAGCTCAAAAACAGTGTATGAGAAAGGATAGGAGTGTCTCTCAATCAGCCACCTGGAAGGAAAGGAGCAACATACACAACCAATCCAAAATACAACCAGACAGCCCAAGTGAATGACATAAAGGCCACCCCAGAGCAACAAGTTGAGGAAATCTAGGAGAGTGCAACACTGAACTCCACAAACCTCCTAACAGAGAAGGGTGCTCCACAAATGCAGGGAAGCAAAGCAGATTAATCCAAGAAAACAAACAAACAAACAAACAAAAAAACCAAGGAACAACAGACACTCACAATGGGGAAAAAAAATCAGTCTATCACCAAAAGGAAAAAAAGAATCCCCAGAAAGATCACTAAATAAAACAAAGGCAAACAAACTATCAGATATGAAATTCAAAGAATGATGATATAGAAGCTCAAGAAGCTCAGCCAGCTCAAAGAAAATTATAAACAACTGCAAGGGAACTACATAAAACTCCAGGGAAGCTACAAGGAACTTACTGAGAGCTACACCATCATCAAAACAAACAAACAAACAAACAAACCCCCCCCCCCACACACACACATACACACACACACATACGAAAAACAACAACAAAAACTTAGAAACTATCAATAAAAGCCAGGAAGGAAATGAAGAATACAATTTCTGAAATGAAGAATACAGTAGAAGGAATCAAGAGTAGGCTACAGGAAGCAGAAGACTGGATCAGCAAGTTGGAGAACAACATAGAAAAATATTGCAAGACAGTACAAGAGAATGAAAAAAGGCTGAACATGAATGAAGAGGTTTTAAGAGAGCTGCAGGACAACATGAAACACAGTAACATCCATATCATAGGGATACCAGAAGGAGAAGAGAAACAAGGAATGGAAAACCTGTTCAAAAAAGTAATGATAGAAAATTTCCCTAACATGATGACTAAAAATGTTACTCAAGTTCAGGAAGCACAGAGGGTCCCAATGAAGATCAACTCAAACAGACCCACTCCAAGAAACGTTATAATTAAAATAGCAAATTTCAAAGATTAAGAGAGAATCCTAAAAGCATCAAGAGAGAAACAGCAAATAACATATAAGGGAACTCCAATAAGGCTATCAAATGATTATTCAACAGAAACAATTCAAGTCAGAAGGAAATGGCAAAAAGTATTTCAAGTAATGGGAAACAAAGGCCTGCAACCAAGAATACTCTACCCAGCAAGGCTCCCATTCAAGATGGAAGAAGAAATATGGAGTTTCCCAGACAAAAGAAGACTAAAAGAATACATCTCTATCAAACCAGCATTGCAAGAAATGCTAAAGGGTCTGCTTTACAAACAAAAAGAAATAAAGAAGAAACTGAAAGGTACAAAGTGGGGAAGTGGCAATAAATAAGTATCAGCCAATAATAACCTTAAATGTAAATGGATTAAATGTGCCAATCAAAAGGTATAGGGTAGCTGAATGGATAAGAAAACATGACCCACATATATGCTGTCTTCAAAAGACTCACCTCAGAACAAAAGATCAACACAGATTGAAAGTAAAGGGATGGAAAATATATATATCAAGCAAATGGACATGAAAAAATGGCTGGAGTAGCAATACTTATTTCAGATAAAATAGATTTTACAATGAAGGCCATAAAAAGAGATAAAGAAGGACATTTCATAATACTTAAGGGAACAATCCATCAAGAAGAAATAACTCTGGTAAACATATATGCACCCAACGTAGGAGCTCTGAAATATATAAGGAAACTCTTGGAGGACTTCAAGGATATAGACAGCAACAAACTAATAATAAGGGATTTTAATACCCCACTATCAACAATGAACAGATCTTCCAAACAAAAAATCACTAAGGATGTTGTGGCAATGAGCAACACTCTACAGGAAATGGACCTAACTGATATACACAGAGTCTTTTACCCCAAAGAAGCAAAATACACATTCTTTTCAAATGCACATGGAAAATTCTCTAAGATAGACCACATGGTAGGTCACAAGACAAGCTTCCACAAATACAGGAAATTTGAAATCATACCAAGCATCTTCTCAGATCACAATGGATTGAAAATAGAAACCAATCTCAAGGGAAAAAAACCAAAAACACTCTAACTCATGCAGACTGAATAACATGCTTTTAAGTAATAAATGGGTTAACAATAAGATCAAAGATGAAATCAAAAAGTTTCTGAAGTCAAATGACAATGAATGCACAACAGTCCAAAACCTATGGGACACAGAAAAAGCAATCCTCAGAAGGAAATTTATAGCAATACAGGCCTTCCTAAAAAGGTCACAAGAAGTTTATACAAACAACCTAACCATAACGCTGCAAGAACTAGAGGAGCAACAACAAACAAAGCCCAGAGCAAGTAGAAGGAAGGAAATCATCAAGATCAGAGCAGAACTAAATAACAGAGATTCAAACTACAATTCGAAGAATCAACAGGTCCAGGAGCTGGTTCTTTGAAAAAATCAACAAAATTGAGAAGCCCTTATCTAGACTCATCAAGAAAAAGAGAGAGAGGACCCAAATAAACAGAATCAGAACTGAAAGAGGGGAAATCACAACTGATACCTCAGATATACAAAAGATTGTAAGAAGTTATTACAAACAACTATAAAGCAAAAAATAGGACAACCTGGATGAAATGGACACATTTCTGGAAATGTATAATCTTCCAAAACTGAACCAAAAAGAAGCAGAAAGCCTGAATAGGCCAATAACAAGTAGTGAAATTAAAGAAGTAATCCAAAATCTCCCAAAGCACAAGAGCCCTGGACCAGATGGCTACACAGGTGAATTTTACCAAACATTTAAAGAAAAACTAATCCATATCCTGCTCAACCTATACCAAAAATTCAGGAAGAGGGGAGACTCCCAAACCCTTTCTATGAAGCCAATATTATTCTAATCCCAAAACCAGAGAAAGACACAACTAAGAAAGAAAGCTACAGGCCAATATCTCTGATGAACATAGATGCTAAGATTCTCAACAAAATATTGGCCAACCGGATTCAGCAGTAGATTACATGATCATTACATTACCATGATCAAGTGGGCTTCACCCCAGGGATGCAAGGATGGTACAACATTCGTAAATCAATCAATGTAATACACCACATCAACAAATTGAAAGATAAAAACAACATGTTCATATCAATAGATGCTGAAAAAGCATTTGATAAAGTACAGCAACAATTTATGATAAAAACCCTCAGCAAAATGGGAATAGAGGGAGCATACCTCAACATCATAAAGGTCATCTAGGAGAAACCTGAAGCCAACATCATACTCAATGGGCAAAAACTAAAAGCCTTCCCCCTAAGATCAGGAACGAGACAAGGCTGTCCACTTTCTCCACTTCTATTCAACATTGTCTTGAAAGTTCTAGCCATAGCCAGCAGAGAAGAAAAAGGAATCAAAGGTATCCAAATTAGAAAGAAGGAAGTCAAACTGTCATTATTTGCAGATGACATGATAGTGTACATACAAAACCCGATAGGCTCCACCAAAAACTTACTCAACCTAAAAAGCAAATTTAGCAAAATAGCTGGGTATAAAGTTAATATCCAGAAATCAAAAGCATTTTTGTATACCAATAATGAAACATCAGAAATAGAAGTGAGAAAACAAATCCTATTTACCATAGCAACCAGAAAAATAAAGTACCTAGGAATAAACATAACTAAGGAGGTAAAAGACCTGTAATCAGAAAACTACAGAACAATGAAGAAAGAAATCAAGGAAGATACAAATAAATGGAAGCATATACCATGTTCATGGATGGGAAGAGTTAACATCAGTAAATGTCTATATTACCCAAAGCAATCTATAGATTCAATGCAATCCCAATTAAAATACCAATGACAGACTTCACAGAAATAGAAAAAATACTTCAAAAATGTATATGGAGCCAAAAATGCCCATGAATAGCCACAGCTATCTTTTTTTTTTTTTTTTTTTTTTTATTTATTTTTATTTTTTTTTTTTTAGAAACAGGGGAAGGGAGAGAGGCAGAGAGGGAGAGAGACATCAGTGTATGGTTGCCTTTCACCTGCCTCCAGCCACAGACCTGACTGGAGGCCTGGTTTGCAACCTGGTTATGTGCCCTGGCTGGGGAATCGAACCTGCGACCTTTGGGTTCACAGGCCGGCACCTTAACCACTGTGCTACCAGCCAGGGCGCCACAGCTATCTTGAGAAAGAAGAACAAAGTAGAAGGAATCACAATACCAGACATTGAACTATACTACAAGACTACTGTCATCAAAACTGTGTGGTACTGGCATAAGTATAGACAGATCAATGGAACAGAATAGAGAGCCCAGAAATAAACCCAGGACTCTATGGTCAACTAGTATTTGACAAAGGGGGAAGAAAAATAAATGGAGTAAAAACAGTCTCTTCAACAAGTGGTGTCAGGAGAGCTGGACAGCAACATGCAAAAAGATAGAACTAGACCACCAACTTACACTATACACCAGAATAAACTCAATTTGGATAAAGGACTTAAACAAGCAGTGCCACCATAAAGGTCCTGGAGAAAAATATAGGCAGTAAACTTTTTGATATCCTACCCCGAAATATGTTTATTGATACTTCACCAAGGACAAAGAAAATAAAAGAACAAATCAATAAATGGGACTATATCAAATTGAAAAGTTTCTTTTGAGCTAAAGAAAACACCAACAAAACTCAAAGGGAACCAACTGTATGGGAAAACATAATTGCCAATGATACCTCAGACAAGGGTTTGATCTCCAAAATACATAAAGAACTTATGTGACTCAACACCAGGGAGACAGACAGCCCAATTAAAAAATGGGGAAAAGACCTCGACTGACAACTCACTGAGGAAGACATACAAAGGGCCCAGAAGCATATGAAAGAATGCTCAACATCACTAGCCATCAAAGAGATGCAAATTAAAACCACAGTAAGATACCACCTTACATTTGTCAGAATGCCAATCATTAACAAATCAACACACAAAAAGTGTTGGTGAGGATGTGGGGAAAGGGGAACCCTAGTGGACTGTTGGGAATGCAGGCTGGTGCGGCCATTATGGAAAACAGTATGTAGTTTCCTTAAAAAACTAAAAATGTAACTTAACTGCCTTTTGATCCAGCAATTCCACTACTTGGACTATACCCAAGGAATTCTGAAACACCAATTCATAAGAATCTATGTACCCCTATGTTCATAGCAGCGCTATTTATAATAGCCAAGTGCTGGAAACAGCCTAAGTTCCCATCAGTGGATGATTGGATCAAAAAACTTTGGTACATTTACACAATGGAATTCTATGTAGCAGAAAGAAAGAAGGAACTTATACCCTTTCCAACAACATGGATGGAACTGGAGAGTATTATGCTTAGTGAAATAAGCCAGTCAGTGAAGGACAAATATCATATGATCTCACCTCTTACGGGACAATAATGAACAAAACTAACAACAGGCAAAACAGAACCAAGTATATGAATACAAGGAATAGGCCTGCAGTGGTCAGGGGGAAAGGGGTTGGAGGGAGGGGGGAGGCAGAGGCAAAGAAGGGGAGCAGCTTAGACAAGAACCTAGTATAAAGGAACCATGGACAACAGGTGGGATTGACTTTGGGGGGAAAGGGTGGGTGGGGAGGGGGACAGAGGGGAGCAAAAAAGGGATGGATGTAATACAACAACAATAAAATTAAAAAAAAAAAAAAAAAAAAAGAAAAAAAACAAAAAAAAAAAAAAAAAAAAAAAAAAAAAAAAAAAAAAAAAAAAAAAAAAAAAAAAAAAAGAAAGTAACTGAACTTTAAACATAAAAAAAAAAAACAAAACAAAACAAAAAAAACTTTGGTACATTTACACAATGGAATACTACACAGCAGAAACAAAGAAGGAACTCCTAACCTTTGCAACAACATGGATGGAACTAGAAAGTAGTGAAATAAGCCAGTCAGTAAAGGACAAATACCATATGATCTCACCCATTATAGGACAAGAATGAACAAAACAAACAACAAGCAAAACAGAACCAGATGTATGAATACAGTGAATAGGCCTTCAGTGGGCAGGGGGAAGGGTGGCGGGGCGATGGGGAGGAAGAGGCAAAGAAGGGGAGTAGGTCAACAAGAAACTAGTATGGAAGAACCATGGACATGGACAACAAGAGGGATTGACTTTGGGGGGGAATGGGTGGGTGGGGATGGGTGCAGAGGGGAGCCAAAAGGAGATGGATGTAATACAACATCAATAAAATTAAATTAAACAAAAATGAAGCCCTGGTTGGTGTGGCTCAGTGGACTGAGTAGTGGGTCAGTGAACCCGAAGGTTGCTGGTTCAATTCCCAGTCAGGGCACATGCCTGGGTTGCAGTACAGGTCTCCAGCTGGGGATATGTGAGAGACAACTGATTGATTTATCTCTCACACATCAATATTTCTCTCCCTCTCTTTCTCCCTTTCTTCCCCTTTCTCTAAAAAGAAATAAAATATTAAAACAAACAAGCTACCCAGTTATCTCGCAAATACCATTTCTGGGTAGATATCCAGAAGAACTGAAAGAAGGATTTCAAAGAGATATTTGTAGTCATGTTCCAGCAGCATTCTTCACAATATTGGAAAGTTACAAGCGACCCAAGTGATCGTCCACAGAAAAATGGAAAAACATAAAGTGCCATGTATATAAAATGATATATTTTACAGTCTGAAAGGAAGCCATGTGACACACATGCCTTCAATAGTGAGGAAGAAACATGTGTCAACAACAACCCTGAGGATATCATGTCTAAGTAAAATAAGTTAGTCACAAAAAGACAAACAGTATATGATTTCACTTAGATAAGAAGTAGTTAAAACTCAGAAACTGAAAGCAGAATGGTGGTTACTAGGGAATCGGTGATGGAATAAATAATTGCTGTTTAGTGGACATAAAGTTTCAGTTTTACAAGATGAAAAAGTTCTAGAGACTGATTGTACAACATTGTGAACATACTTAACACTAATGAATTATACACTTAAAATGGTTAAGTGGTGAACTTTGTTATGTGTATTCCATGGCAATTAAAATATTTCTTAAATCAACTCTATTCCCATATATTGGCAACAAACAATTGTGAATTTAAACATTTTACAAGAGTTACATTTAAATTACATGAACAACAGCATTAAAAATATGAAATAGGGAGTAATCTGACAACTGTTGTGAAAGAACTGTACAATGAAAACTACAAAACACAGCTGAGAGAAATTAAAGAAGACATACCTCATTCATGAATGAGAACACTCAGTAGTGTTTTCAATTTTCCCCAAAATCATCTTCAGGGTTAACACAATTCCAATGAAAATGCTAGCAGGCTTTTTTTTTTCTTTTGTAGAAATTCATAAGCTGATTCTATAATTCTAAAATGCAAAGAACCCAGAAAGGCCTAAACAATTTTAAAAGAGAAGGACAAGGTCCTAAATTAACTCTTATTTGTTTCAAGTCTTACTATGAACTTCCAGTAACAGAAACTACATATTATTGATGTAAAGATAAACAATCAGATGAAACAGAGAATCCAGAATAGACTAACACATATATGGATAACTAAATTGTGAAAAAGTTACAAAGGCAATACAGCAAATAAAAAAGGTCTTTTCGCAAGGAAGGGGAGCAGCTTAGACAAGAACCTAGTGTAAAGGAACCATGGACATGGACAACAGGTGGGATTGACTTTGGGGGGAATGGGTGGGTGGGAAGGGGTACAGAGGGGAGCAAAAAGGGGATGGATGTAATACAACAATAAAATTTAAAAAAAAATAAGGTCTTTTCAACATATGATGTAATAGTTGGTTTTATATGTGCAAAAAAAGAACCTCCATCCACACTGTTGCACTGTATTAAAAAATAACTCACACCTCCCTTTTCTTGAAGACAATAATCCCTTGGAGTAAATATTTGATTCTTTTCTATTATTCAGGTCAATACATGTCTTTGCCAATATCTTTTTTCAGGTAAATACATCTTTTTGCCAAAGAAGGTAGAAAAAAGTTGTGAACCAATTCCTTTGACATGGCCAGTGTTTCCATGGACTAGTAGCATCTCAGAACCTGAAGCCATGAAATCAAGCTATAAGGAAATTCCAACACATTAAAGTAAAATAAAGTCCTCAGAGCTGTAGAAAATAGTACCTGAAGGTGGTAAAACAGATAATGCAAGCAAGAGAAATGAATAATTTAGAGTTACTGACAGATGACATAAACAATAAAGGTATTTACAGCTTTCACAGATACTACACATTCCAAAAATCATCAGTGACTGGATTCTGCCACCTGCCCAAGCTAGGTATTTCATTAAATACAGCAAGCACCAAGAAGACGCATTTTCAGTATTCACTGCAATTTATCGATAGACTTTATGTACCATCAGAGATAAGGAAAGAATGGACAGGAAATCTACTTATGCCCAAATGAGCATCAGGATTCACAGAAGAAATTCTGGAATAAATTGTCTACATTTGTTTAAGTAAACAGTCTTCAAAAGTTCCTGTTCTAAGCACTTAAGTAACAATTTTAATTTTTAGGGTGGGTTTTATGTCCTGTACAGATTGGTAAATAAGAGAATGCTTTTTATTAGTCAGGGAATCCCTATACATTCTGACCAATCATCCGTGCCAAAAATAAGAAATTGAGAAATGAGAACAATAATAGCTAATGTTTATTGAGGAGTTACTATATGCCTGGTTGCAGGAATCTACACAATCTTCTGAGGCAAACATTATTATTAATTCAGAGAGGTTATATAGCTTGCCCAAAGTTATACAGTTAGTAAAAGGTGGAAACTGGGATTCCAAGCTTACTCATCTAATCACCATGCTATAATGCTTCAACCTGCCAGGTTATTTTTCTATCCTGTAAGCCAAAGGGAGCCAATGAAAAAAATTAAGAAGAGCAGTAATGATCTTGTTAGATCACACTGCAATATACACTGTGGAAGGTGATTTAAGCAAGTCTCAAGAAATAGCCAAAATCTAGGTAAAAATGCTGAGGAACTGAATCATGGAAATGCAGAGAATAAAACCTAAAATCTTTACCTGGTAAACTTAGCTAGACTTAGTAATGTATTTGAATGTTGTATGTATGCAAAGGAATGAAGGTTACTACCACTTAGGTTACTAGTTTGGCCACTAATTTGTAATTATTCTGTATTAATTTTAAAAAGACAGAAGGAGGAGCTGGAAATTTGGTTTTGTTTAGGGGGCAAGAAGATGACGGGCCTACTTTCTACATAATCAGAAACAAAATGAGAAAAACCAATTCTATAGAATTTCCTTCCCTATCAAGATAAATTTTTCCACATTCCAGAAATATCATCTTTGAAATGAGTTGAGGATTCCAACCCCTGGCCTGCCATGCTACCTCAAAAATAAGAAGTCACTTTGGGAGGGAGGAGTCTTCAACATTACCAAGGCTTCTTTGTACAGATGAAGCATTGAGTGGTAAGGCTGTGCCAGCACCCTGCCTAGTGTACACTGGTTCTGGTAGAACCGGGACTAGAAACCAGCTCTGCGGCCTCCATTACTACTTAAGACTCCTCCTACTTAATTGTAACCAGTCCTCTGAGTTCTCCTAATGGGGATTTGTATCACCAAATACAATCATTGAGCATTCTTTAAAAGCAAATTTCGGTAGGAAAGCTAAAAATATAACGCTAATTACCATATATTTAATTGCCCTAAAATTTCTATTTTCCTTTGATAAAATGTTTCCTTGGTGTTAGAGTTTCTGTATTTCCTGTTCTAAATAGACGACAGAAATGGAGGAGAGGTGGAGGGAGAGGGCAGAAGAAGAAAAAAAGAAAAGCGAAAGGAAGGGAAGGGGAAGGGAAGGGGAGGGAAGGAAAGGAAGAAAAGAAAAAAGGAAAGAGAAAAGGTCTTTAAGAAATGAGACTACACTTAGTGTTCCACCATGAGAACCCATAGTGCCACTGACAAAACCTGTTCTGCTGAGTCCAGGCCAATTACTTGAGGGCATTAGATGACATATGAATCTCATGTAAAACTGAAAATGAGACCGGCCTGTACATGTTCATTAGCTGGGCCCTGGGATCCTTACCTTCCTCTGAAATCCTGTTCCCCAAGTGCTCCTGAGGCCTCTTAGAAATCAAAGAGCAGAAGGGGGCTGCCCTGCCTCCACCGCCAACTCTCCTCTCTCATCCTCGGAAGGCCGAGTGCCGGTTCTAAAGGATTCCCACACATCTTTTGAACAAGCTGGCCAGAAATTGTGTCACAAAAATGGTATCGACTATCTCATGAGTGGAAAAATTCAGAAAGAACCAAATTATTTGCATTCAAGGCCCTATCTGGCACCTTTTGAAACAATAACCAAAACATAGTTTTGCCTAGCGATGAGCAGGGCTAGGAATGCCTAAGATGAATTAGGTGGGGTCACCGGGAACTGGGCTCCTGCCCCAGCGTCCGTGCCCCGCAGCTAGGGGACTCGGAATTTTGACCGCGATCTGGCCCTACCTCCCCCCCCTTGACTTGTAGCCTGGAGCTAAGCAATGCACTCAGCGCTCACCCAGCTGCCGCCTGCGTCCTGAGCACCCGTGCGCTTCTCGGACATGGTTCCCGCCTCGGTTCGGACGCTTCTTTCTCCTACAGCTGCGAGCTCTGCTCAGGCCTCTCTGGCAGCAGTGCGACACCGCAAAAGCGGCAGTGAAGCCTGCGCCCTCATTGACTCCACGCCAGGCAGCCTGCGAGTCTTGCGGCAGAGGCTGGAGGCGGGGAGCTGGGAGGCGGGAAAGAGAGGACAGCTGCTGTGGGGGCCACCAATCCCAAAGGCCAGCAGCGTCAGTATCCACCGCCACCGGAGGTCAGGCGGCCGCCTCCGCCTCAGCTCCAGCCACAAGCTTCGAGGCCCGCCCAACTCAAACCCCTCCTCCCAGGCTGCTGGGTGCTGAGTATTCCCCGTGGGCCTTACTCCTGCTTTCTTTTTGCTGAGAGAACTGAGTGACGTGAGCTCGGAGTCTGAGGCAGGGTTTTGGTAGTGACAGCACTGGAGGTCTTGGTTTAATCCATACAGCCCAATAAACGATGTCCCCATGAAATATATAGATGGCACTTTCCTACTGGGAAAGGAAACTGTCGGGGATCAGTACGCTCCCCACGCCCCACCCCAACTCCATGCCCCGCCCTGGTCTGGAAGCCTCTACTGTGTAGGAACTAATGCGCTTTAACTACCACATTCTATACCTCTCCAAAATCTAAAGAGAAGCTGAAGAAGAGGTTACCGAGGCTGTGAGGTGTGTAGTGTGGAGGGCAGCCTTAGGAAACATACAGGTCCCAGAGCTGCATGCCAGAACACAGTGAATGTGAGGCGATGACCCAGTCTGGAACCCTAATTCGTAATGTGGAGACAGTAGCATACTTTGGGTAAGGTAATGGTGTAGGAAATCAACTAAACACCAATTCTAGCTCCATGAATATTGTTATGATAGTGGCTGGAAGGAACCTTGTGAGATGCCAAAACTTATTTTGAAGGTGCCAACCGAAACTTCGAAAGGAAAGTGACTTGCTTAAGGCAATGGTTTTCAACTCGTGAGTCACTGGTCTGCCACAAGAATTTTTAAAACATGCAATACCTATTTAGTCAGAGGCACTGAACTCTTTAACCTTAGCTTGTCAAATTAAAAAAAATGGCAATAACCAATACAATACCCATCTGGTGTGAATGAATCAAAATTTACCTATATTTTTTGTGTGTGTCAGATTGGCCGAACATTTTTTGGTGTGCTGCAAAATTTTAGTAATTAGTTTATGCATGCCGTAAATGAAAATTTGAAAATTACTGGGCTAGTAACAGGACTTGCTCCACAAATTTGGAGTACAAATATAATCAGAAAAAAACCCTTTCCTACTAGGTATGTGAACTGTGGACAGAAAAACGGTCACATATTAAACCTGGCAAGCTCAGGAGAGGCCTGCATGGTGGGCCTTACAAACTCAGAGAGACCCAAAGTGGCCACGTAAGATGGTCTGAAATGAAAACTTCTTAACTAAAAGCTAGTCATGGCAGGTAATCATGTCATAGGCCAGTATCTTCCTTCATAAACTTTAGTCTTTTCCTTAAATGAGCCTATTATCTTTTTTGCATCTATGGTAACATAACTTTGGAATAAAAAGTAATCCTGTTTTGTACAGACCCATCAGAGGCGCAACCTCCCACCAGAGCACAACACCCTGAAATCCCTCATTGTTACATGCATGTTCCCCACATACCATCTCAATGTACTGTAAATGTAAATTGTTAACTATCCTTTACCTACCAATGTAAAAGTGTTTGTATCCCCGTTTTCCTCTATCCAAAGATTTCCCCGCTTTATCTTTGAACTCCCTAATCTACCACCAATGAGCTGCATGCAAACCCTCTTCGTGCCTCCTTGACTGCAATGTATAAATGAACAGCAAAACTGCCATTCTGTGGAGCATTTCCTCAGTCTGTTGAGATTTTGTTTCCCCACAATAATTGTCAGTTTGACTCAAACTTATAAAAATTCTCTCCAGGTTTGAATGTTTCTTAGTTTGACAGAATATTCAATGCCCCAGTGTTTCTGGTAAATCCCAGTGTCTTGAGGATCCTGGTATCTCTGGTAACCTGGTGGCCTTGGAAGATACTATTGGACCCCAGTATCCCTGAGAAACCCCAGTGTTATAAAGGATTCTGGTATTCCTGGAGAATCCATGTGTCATTCATTAGAGGACCCCAGCGATCCTAGGCTGGGTGCATGACTGGACACAAAAGCCTCAAAGCTAGGTGGCACAAACTCCCATATTAGCAAAGTAGGGTGCATATTTGCAATAGTGAAATAGCCTGTCCTTGACCCCCCTAAGTGGGAAGCTGCAACAAGTCTTGGGACATGTAGAATACCTTGTGACACAGGAAACTGAAGGACCAATGCCTGAGATGACTGCCTTGTGAAACCCTATAAAGAACGCCAACCCCAATACCAGAGGATGTGTTGTACTGTATGCAGATGGGTTGAGCTGGGGCAACCTGCCACATGAAAAGCTTTGGCCTTCCATCCTAAGAAACCCAATGGATGGAATGTGGGACAGGACAGAGTAGTCAAAAGGCCGAGTTATGAGCTGTGTGGATGCTCATTACCAACGAACCATCCACTCTTGTCATTCATACGGACAGCTGGCTGTGTATCATGGTTTGACTCTCTGATTGCCCACATGACTAGAATACGGATGGAAGGAGGCTCATAGGCCCTGTGGGGCCAAACCATGTGTCAAGACCTATGGACATTAGGGCAGCAGAAACAGGTAACCCTGTACAATGTTACTGGACATGCCCCATTGGCCTCCCCTGGAAATGATGAGGTAGATACTCTTGCTTAGATACAGTAGCTAGAAGCAGCTTGGGACTCAGACATGACCTCCTGGCTCCATAGGTGACTCCTTCACACAGGCCAGAGCACTAGGTATGTGGACAGTGGTGAAACAATGAGGATTGCCCCTGACCTTTGAGGTAGTGGCACAGGCATACCAAAATTGTGTGGTCAGCTCCAAGCACCAACTATGGTGGGCTCCCCAGGAAGGAGGTCACATAGCCTGTGGTGTGTTGCCCTGGTAAGATGGCAAGTGAATTACATTGGTCCCTTACCAATGTGGGAATATTTCCAATATGCTTTGACCTGTGTGGATATTGCAACAGGTTGTTGGTGGCATTCCTGACAGACATGCTGATCAGCAGACCACCAAGAAGCAGGCAGAAAAAGTGTTAGCCACCTGTGGCTGCCTGCTAATTATAGAAAGCTACCAAAGAACTCATTTTACTTTTCAGTAAGGGGGTTGCAGGCCTGGATAAAGGATCTGGGCATCCAATGGAAGTTTCACATCCCGTATAATCCACAGTGGACCAGCATCATTTGTCGTATAATGGTCTGTTTCAAAAGGGACTTATGGCAGAAACAGGCTCTATGAAGGGGTGGGCCTTGCAGTTATGGACTGTGTTCCACATCCTCAATGAGTAGCCAAGGAAAGGAGCACTCTCCCATATTGTCCCTGGAAGATCCAGGGTCCTAGAACCCTGCTCCAACTATCCATGGCCCCCATACAACTGCAAGTACACACACACACACACACACACACACACACACACACACACAATGATATGTTTTCAAAAGACAGAATAACATTTTTCTTTTTAAGATTTTATTTATTATTTCCAGAGAAAGGGAAAGGGAGAGAGGCAGAGAGGGAGAGAGAGACATCAGTGTAAGGTTGCCTTTCACCTGCCTTCAGTTACGGACCTGGCTGGAGACCTGGCTTGCAACCTGATTATGTGCCCTGACTAGGGAATCCAACCAGCACCTTATCCACTGAACCACCAGCCAGGGCAGAATATAATTTTCTTGCCTGCACCAACAACATTGAATCTGGGTGACATAGTGCAATGGACCTGACCATGGGAATTTCACCACGTGTATCAGCGATGGTTAGCATTAGTAGCCCCATGGGACCACGGTATTCAAGACAACTTGATGTGTATACATTGAGTAATAGCCATGTGGCCTCCTCAGGTCATTGTGGTGTACCTAAAGAGTGCAGAGGCCACCAGCATCTTGCAGGGCAGTTTTGTTTTTTCATTATGGTCAATGTATGCCCCCAAATAGTCTTACATATTGACCCAATATTAACACCCCTGAGGAGGTTAGTAAATGCGTGCCATTCAAAACTGGGGCGGGACCCTATACCTGCTACTGTATTATTTCAAGATTCCTCTTTAACATGCATCCTACCAGGTGGGCAGGATCTACCCTTGTTAGTACCATGAAACATGTTTTCATCACCCTTAAAGTTGGTCTGTAGCATTGTGTACTTGGATTGGGCATACAATTTCGCTGATGTGGCAAACACCTTGGCATGACAGGTCCGTACAGAGATGCCAAGGAGCACTGTCACTGGCTTACCATGAATAATACAACCTGCTAAGGACTGCATGGCAGTGGCTGCACCATTGGGCTAATGCTGACACACTGGCAGCCTGGTGGGCCTCCCTAGCCTCTGAACGGTGTACAGTCATTTAAAAAAATTAACCTATTGTTGTATTACAGTTGTCTCATTTTTTCCTCCATTGTTTTCCCCTGCCCCACCTACCCCATCCCCTCACCCACAGTCTTAATTACAGCTCTGTACATTGAAGCGGGTATTTTCTTCTATTATTGTAGCTTATATCACTGCTGTGGAATTTCAATGCAGTGCTCCAGTCATCTTGTACAGGTTCTTTCCACAACCCTGTTAAGTAGAATATGAGGCAAGAATCCTGGAAGGATGGAATGTCATGTTGTTCCTGAGTGGGAGAGAATCAAAATCCCCCACTCTGAGGTTTGGAAATGGGGGGGGGGGGGTAGGATGGGGTAAGGCCTTTGCCCTTTGTGTACCAAGAAAATAGGAGGGGATTTACCCAGAGGATAGTGATGAAAAGGCTTTCAGTGCTGTGAAAAATTCTTTCAGTTGTCAAGCTGTTTACTATACACACTACATCAAAGGTGATTTAAAAATAGGGTGGCATTCTTCAATCCCTCTCTTTCTTTCTCTTGGATGGACTGCAGACAGACACTTGGCCAAGAAACAGCTAAGAACTCACCTGGTTTGTGGTGGGGGTAGGCATGCACCTTGCAAAGAGATAGGGAATTACATGTGGTGTGAGAGTTAGGGAATGTGCTCAAGATCCTCCCCTAATTGAGTATAGCAACTGCCATGAACTTTGAATTTATAACTGGAATGCTAGGCTATGAACTTTTGTGTTTGTGAAAAATGGTACCACTTGCTTATCTATTTTAAAATTACCCGGACTGTATATTTTGGGTGTTTCTAAAAGGAGTAGGATTTAGCAGAAGAATTGCACCTTTAATATAAATGTGCATAATCTTCAAATGAACAAAATAACTTTCTTTTTTACCAAACTCTGTTATTAAGAGGATTTTTTTTTTGGCAGTGAGCAAAAATGAGCCCATTTAAACTGAGGACCCCCATGCCCAAGGAGCCTGTTACAATTTGGCGTGCAATGCAGGCCGTTAAAAAAATTGCACGTGGCAAGTCGACCCTCTCAGGAGACACCTCTTGACGATGCCAGCTGCCTAAACATGCCTGGAAGGTGGAATGGAAACAGAACTGGGAAGGAATTGAAGTCAGGTTGTTTGGGGAAAAACGTATTTAAATACCGAACATTTTTAGAATAATGGAATCATGGTTGCCAGATTTATTTGCTCTAATAAGAGCACCTCCTGGAATAATAGAATTATGGATGCCAGATTGGTATATCTGCACCCTGGTTCTGGGGATTGGGCCAACAAGGCAATAAAAAGGGCAGTTCTGTGCAGGCACCTAGAGGGAGCCTGCTGGGGAAAATTTTTGAAAATTGGAAAATGTACTACCATTATCCTTTATCTAAGGATGCATTGATTGGTTTGTTACTGTAACACTGTCTAGGCCAAGTATGTTTTGAACTGTAAGAAAAGGTAGCCTGTGAATGGTTCTCTGAGTTACTATATTATTAAGGAATTAAGATGGTATTGCCTGCAATAGGAAAACTGGGAAGAAATCCAATATGTTGATGCACTTGCAGCATTATGTAATAGTGATTTGCTAGAGAGGAAGAAACGGGTAATGGTGTTACAGGAGGCTAGGAGCAGAGGAAGACTTGCCTCACCTACTAACCCAGCAGCTCTGGGCCTGGTCTAATAATATTGCCAGGTGTTCCACAAAAAACACTATGTTAGTGTGAGAAGAGGAAAGTCCTTGGAATTGTAGTATGTGTCCTTTCCACTATCTGGGAAGGAAAGCTTTTGAAATTGTGTTTACATCCCAAGGTACTAAAGGCCCAGATGTCTAAAAGAAGACACCCATTAACACCTTTGGGTATCCATGCTCTAGTCTTGGAAAACTAGCACCAACCACCTTTACCTGTCAAACAGTATGTAATTTCTACACCCCCATCCCACCAACTATATAAGTCCTCAGAACAAAAGACTGGATCTCTTGGTGCCCTTGGCCCTAAGGCCTCTGGGCCTCTGGCCATTCTAGGGTAGTAAGCTTGCTACCCTGTCCTTTGGCCACCCTTGTTTTTACTCTCCCATTCATTAATAAATTTTGCACACATGCTAACTGGCTTGCTGAGCTGATCTGTAATTCTTTACTGCATTGGTAAGATGAACCAAGGTTTCTCTGATAACAATAGTGTGGGGGACCCTCAACCCACAGAGATCCTTCAGTGCCATGCATGAAATGAATCCTTTCCAGGCAGCTTGTGCTAAAGGGGAGAAGGCCAGCTAGTGGCTCAGGGCCAAAAGCCCTGTTTGCAGTTCTCCCAGATCTTTTATTGAAAGCAGTTAGCTTAAGGGCATGTAGTATGTCAATCAATGCTAAACAATATTAATTACAGAAAATGGGTATTATTCAAGAATACCAATGGAAGGAACATTGAGATCTTCCTCAGGTTAGGGTATGTTCATTTAAAGTCAAAATTAAAACCTCTGCTGCTGGTACAATGGAGCTATCAAGTGGGGTAAAAGAACAGGGCAAGCTCCAAAGGTCATATGGAAAGTTCTTATGGGCCAAATCCCCACTGGGGCCCACTGGCTATAGCCTCAAGGCATGTATGCACCTAGCTTTCTTGGTTTTCCAGTCAGATCTTATGGGCATTGCCTGGCCTATGTGGGCTCCAAGCCTCAATGCTTTCCCAGGGGGACCTTGACACATCCCTCATTTTTGTTTGATATTACCTTGACAATGGTTAAACCAATGAAGCTGCCACAAGTTTCTTGTCAATGTGGTCCTGCAGGAACATTTTGCAGATACATCTCAAAACGCTCAATATTATAATAAATAGGCACCCAGCTGCTCCCATTACCCATACTCTTAGAATAAGTCCATTAAACCAGATTTTTGGGTTCAGTCATTAGAGGTTGTTATTCAAAGTTTGGAAAACACTTTGCTCACTCAGTTTTTTAATGTCCAATAGTTGATGATGTAACTCCAGCTGCAATTGATTAATTTTGCCTTTCAAGTTGGTGGAAAATGCCCCCTGCAAGCAGTGGCATATTTCTTCCCAGGAATGTTGGCTGGCATCCACTTTAGGGGAGTAACACACAGGTTGGAGAAGGCTGGATCACAGGTGACATCAACAGGTGACATGGGTGGTTTGAACACATTCAGTTAAAGCAGTGTCAGCAGTACAAGTAATGAGAGTCTCCCATGGTAGAGCTTCATTCTTTTGGCAGGCAGCCAGAGGGGACCTGTGGGGATTGAAAAATAAGTATATCTCCCTCCTCCCTATGTTAGTAAATCAGCTGGTAAACATTTAAAAAATTATAGGTATACATTGCTAACCTAATTAGATTCCTAGAGGAGGAGCCCATATTGCCCCTTTTTTGTTTGATAAGAAGAGTTTTAAAAGTATGATGGGCATGTTCAACAATAACCTGGCCTGTGGGATTATATGAGATGACAGTTTTATATTAAATTTTCTATTTTTGTAGAGGCAACTGTCTTTTGAAAGGTGGTGATAACAATTATTAGAGCATCAGCTTGATTATTGTGTTTTGTTTTGGGCCTAGGAAGGCCCCAATGGCAGCAAATATGAGTAAAAAATAGGCTATGTTCCCTTCTAGTGTAGAGTAGTGAAACTACAATTTTTATAGTACTTTAAAAGTGGAATTTTTGAAAACCTATTTATTGAACAGATATACAAAACTAAACATACATTCTAGCTTATTAAAATGATATACTTAGTCTGAATTTTTCTTTATGAAGCCAAATGAACTATTTTAGATTATTCTTTAATAAATTATTAAAAATATGAAAACATTAACTTAAAGAAATAGAGCTAAATGTTGAGAATTTTATTATAATTATTATTTTGTTTTTTAAGTTGAAGATTGTATTACAGGTTTATAAATAACAGCACTCTTATTTCATAATAAATATATTTGTATGCAGAGGTACACATATTTTCAGAAATTATTTATTTTTGTGTATATATTTTTATTGTGATAGAGATTTTTAAACTTAATACTTTAGTAGAAAATATGTGACTGGATGGTATACTTTATATTCCTATTTTTTTTTAAATCTTGAATATTCTTTTAACTGTTTTAAAAACTTACAGGTAACAAGGGTTATTGTTAAGTTAAATTTATGAGTCTAAGGAGCAAAAACTAGCAAGTTAATAGTTATAATAAAATACAATAGTATGCACCATCTATTATTAAGAAAGTGCTCACTTATGTAAGTAGACGATGAGAGCAGTATCAGGAGAAATCTGGATATATCTTTATATATATCCTTAAAATTACTTTTCTTCATATTATTTTTATTTGAATGTGTATGTTTAGTTTAACATTTAGATTAGATTAGTTTTTATTGTAATATTTTAGGTTTGTGATAAACCACAAAATATTTTTAGAAATTACTCTAAAAGTAAGAATATTTCTTCCCTATATAATTATATTATACTAAATGTACAATATACTAATGTTACATTCAAGAAATATACTGACATCTTGAACATACTCAAATTCAAGATTAAAATTATAATAAAATGATGATTTGTAAGGAAATTTTTATGAGGTTAGAAGGTAACAAATTTTAAAGACCATATAACAACAAGAAAATACCAGGCTGGAATGACTGCAGTATCTCATCAGGTTGATAGACATACCTGCAATAAGAAAACTTGTACAAAATGGTTAATTTATATAGTGGCCTACAAATTAGTCTTTGAGTCTGTGAAGGCCTTTATGGAAATAGGAAAATTCTTGTCCTTCTGATATTTACAAAAATTATATTTCTATATTTCTGCAACGCTTCTTGTACCTGCCTCAGTAGATTATATGCTTACTGAGTGACAGATTTTGTTCTCAGATATTAATTAATACTAGATTGGGAGAGTAAAGGGGTTAAACAGTGGCAGCTATCCCCTGGGAGGGAATTGGGAGTGCAGAGTGCCCCCACTTTCTGCTGCGAGGCTAGACTTAAGAAAGAAAAAAACATTTTATTTTTAGTGATTACTGCATTCCTTTAGTGCATATAAAAATGAGCTGTTTTATTACCCAGTGACCTTGACAACTTTTACAGAGGCTACAGAAGAGGCAGGGGATACAGTAAGCTTGGCATGGCTTGTTCCTGGGACTACAGCTTCTAGGTCTAAAATTTGTAATGTTTTGAATATTAAATTCAAAGTCAAGAATGGCCTGCCATGTAGCACTTTAAGAGGCCTGACTCTTGCATTAGTTTTTAAGGAACCCCCTGATTTTTATGAGGGCTAGGAAGTAGTTTAACTTAGTTCTTAAGAATGCATCCCAGAGAGAATCAAGATGGCGGAGGAGTAAGTGGAGTTACACTAATCTCCTCCTAACACCAAACTGGAATTACAACTTAATTGGGGAGAAATCATCTGGAATAACCAACTGAACACCAACTGGAGAAAAGCCTCCACAGACAGAACAGAAGAGGCCGATTCATCACAACATGACTGAGGTGCCTAAAACTGACCACTCATCACAGATTGATTGGATTAACAACTAAAGGAAACAGACAAAGACAGTGGATCTCTGGTAGTTTCCAACTGGCTGACTAGGCCCAGACTGGGACACGAGCTGACATCACCAAGCGCAGATACAGGAAGTAAAAACAGTGCACCTCTACACCACAGAAGGTCACACTACTAAGACAGAAAATCAAAGCAGACCAATCCAAGAAGCAGAAACAAACAAGAGTCACCTAAAGTGGGGCGACAAAGAAATAAATTCTCAGCAAATGGAAAGGAGGAATCCCCAGGAAGAGTGCAAAATGAAATAGAGGCAAGCACCCTATCAGATATGGAATTCAAAATAATGATGAAAGAGAAGCTCAATGAGCTCAGTGAGGTAAAAGAAAACTACAAACAACTCCAGGGGAACTACAAAGAACTCCAGGGGAGCTACGAGGAACTACACCAGCATTAAAAAGGACCTAGAAACCATCAATAAGAGCCAGGAGGAAATGAAGAATACAATTTCTGAATTGAAGGACACAACAGAAGGAATCAAAAGCAGGCTAGAGAAAGCAGAATATCAGATCATCGAGCTGGAGGTCAATGTAGAAAAAATTCCCAGGCAGTGCAACAAAATAAAAAAAGACTGAAAAAGAATGAAGAGGTTTCAAGAGAGCTACAGGACAACATGAAACATAATAACATCCATATCATAGTGATACCAGAAGGAGAAGAGGAAGAGCAAGGGAGAGAAAACCTCTTTGAAAAGGCAATGACAGAAAACTTCCCTAACTTGAGGAGAGAAAATATCATGCAAACTCAGGAAGCACAAAGGGTCTCAATGAAGATGAACCCAAACAGGCCCACTCCAAGACACATCATCATTAAAATGGCAAATTTCAGAAACAAAGAGAGAATCTAAAGGCAGCAAGAGAGAAACAGCTAATAACATACAAGGGGGCTCCCATAAGGTTATCAGCTGATTTCTCAACAGAAAAACAGCAAACCAGAAGGGAATGACAAAAGTATTTCAAGCAATGAAAAACAAAGGCCTGCAACCAAGAATATTCTACCCAGCAAGGCTTTCATTCAAAATGGAAGGTGACGTAAGGAGTTTCCCAGACAAAAGAAGTCTAAAAGAATACATCTCCAGCAAACCAGCATTGCAAGAGATGCTAAAGAGTCTGCTTTAAGAAAATGAAGAAACAGAGTCAGATAGGAACACAGGTACAAAGGGAAAAATAGGTAATAAACAAGTACCTATCAATAATAACCTTAAAGATAAATGCATTAAATGCACCAACCAAAAGAAATAGGGTAGTTGAATGACTAAGAACCAACTTTAACTTATGAGTGCTTTAAAATGATCTTGTTATAAATAGATTTTACTAAATAAGGTGTAATTTTATATATTAGTTGTATCTGCATTACTTCAGGTTAAGTTTTCTTAGATTGGAATTATTTCACAATATGGGAAAATCATGTTACTTGCAATACCTCAGAAAAGTCTAATGCAGTTAAGAAAAAAGAAAAACCTAAGAAAATGTGGATGTATATTACATAGAAGGCATGCTATCTTATTTACTGTTACAAAATATGTGCTTATTTGTGGGTGAGTAATATATAGATTTTGTTAGCAATTTATGTTTTAAATAGCAACTAACTGGACATGGTTATGTTGTGAAATCAGTCAATCTTTAGGTTAGAAAAGATATTGAGAATGAAGGCCAATTTGGATGGAATTTGCAAACTATACTAAACTATATGGTTCACGTACATGGACGATATATATAATATATATATTCTCATATTAGCATGGAAATTAGATGAGATTCCTTTCAATTAAATCATGGAAATATGCATTTCCAGTTATGAAGCCCCCCAAACTGGGGATGCTTGGGAAAAGGAATTAATGCTATAGTCAACTTAATTATTGAAATGCAAACATATCTAATCTCTACCTCAACAGACTCATCAATAGTTCAGGGGTTAGTTTAGGACCACATAGGGAGTCAACCACAAGTTTAAAAAATAGCTAGAATACTATTCTACAAAATTATTTAAATCCCAGGGATTTTTATTTCTTACCTCAACTTAGTAGACATAATAATTTCTACTTGGGGACTGGCTGAGCACTGAAGGCTTCAACTTGTAAAACACATGTATGTAGAGGAAAAACAGAGAGTATTGAAAGAAGTAAGACCTGTTCACAGCCTAAATAAATAAATAAATAAACAAACCTACTATTTAAGATGGAAAACTCCAAAAAGAATAAGTTGTAGTTCCAGTAGCTTAAAATAAAGTTGAGTTGTATTATTAGAGTGCGGAGGACCTGACTCAAAAACCAAATTCATTTTTTACTATGGGTTTGGTGCTGTCTAGGACAACTTTCACTAAAGTGAGTTCTGCAATACACTATTTCTGTGATGTATTTCACAAAAATAGCATTCCAGAGTAAAATAAGTATTAAAGAAGAAAAAATCTGCTTAATCTTGCTACAATATATCTAAAATACTATCATTTAACATGTAATAATTATGTAATCTATTGGCATATTTCAGATTTTTTGTATTAACTCCTCAAAATACAGTATGTACTTTAAATATGTGTAAAAATATGTATGTGTGTAAATGTATTTTTGCATGTGTTGATAATATTGCAATTCATATTACTTAAAAGAGTAATTCTTTAAACAAATGAATTAATGTAGGCATTTTGAAATAACAAAAAGAAAACTTTGTATTAATGTAATTTGAAAAGCTGACAGAAGGCAGTAGTTAAATGGTGAATTGTCTGGATGTGAAAGGAAAAATAAAATACATGTTGGTAGTTACGGAATAGATAGGAGGATGTTGAGAAGAGTAAAGGAAATGAAGAAGCCAAAGAACTTATATGCATGACTTATGGACATGAACTAAGGGGTACATGAAATGGGGTACTGGGTGGAGGGGGCAAAGTAATAACAAAATAAATAAAATATATTAAAAAAAAAAAAAAAAAAGAATGCATCCCAATGAGGACTTTGTGGGGATAGAGGGTTGTAATCTGGTCCGTGGTGCACTTAGAAAAAGAAAAACCTCCTGGGCTTTGGGGACATCCTCCACCATTGCCCCAGGAATCAATTAGTGGGATGCAGGTTGTCCCCTATTTTTCCCACCGAGAATTACCAGACATCTCTGGCAACATGATGCTTTGGCTAGTGAAAGACTAAGAAAAAAAGCTAAGCTTGCCACAGATAGATTAACTGTACTCCCTTTTTTGCTATTGGTGAAAAAGTGCTTTGATTGAATATGGACCCTATTTTGTAGATTTTAAGGCTTACATAAGTGTACTTTCTTTCCCACAAGAAGTTAGAGAGAGAAAAAGGATGGCACCTTTCTTCCCTACCCCTTCTAGGAGTGGCAAGTATACATGCTTCAATAGTGCTACAATTTACCAAATAGCTTTAAGAAAATAAACAAGTGTCTAATAATCAGCAATATTTAGAACAAAGTCACAAGAAAATCAATTATATTCAGTTCATCTAGTCCCAAATATTGAAAATTTTTAGTTTCAGGTAACTGCTAATATGCTAAGTAATTAATGTATATAAAAAGCTTTTGTTTCAGGAACCTTGAAGGGGTGACTCACCCCAACTCTAGGTAATTAACCATAAGCAGTTTCTCCTTTGTGCCTTAGGAGAACTGCAAGTAATTCAGGTAGTATCTGAGCCATTAAACCCTAGAGAACATCCACCTAGGACAAAAAGACCTCTACCTACAATACAAAGTATGTTGCAACTTTGATTTCATTAACATTTTCTCTCAATTCTAAAGAGTTTTTAGAGTGCAAACTTGCTGTCTTCTCAGATCACTGACCATTTGAATAAAGCACCCATAAAGATTCAATCCCAGCCTCTGCTTATTGGGTCTGGTAGATGGTATGTAGCAACAACACAGGCTTTTCCCGTTTTATTACAATTATTTCCTGATTACCCTAATTATTGGCCAGTATCTTTACAAGCCCAGTCTTCCCCCTGAGCCCTACAAAATCCTATTTATTCTAAAGTAGTATTTGAAAATTTATTTTGAGAAACATATTTTAGGATAAGTCAAAGTCCTTTTCATGGGTTTTTGGAAGGTGTAATAATTTTGAAAATGCATTCCAGTAATACAATAACTGTCTTTAAATGATTAAAAACATATCTGAAGTGACACGGATGCAAATAAAAGTATACCAGACCAAAAAATCAATTTATTTGTTCCCCACTGCCTAATTGTTCTGCTAACCTAAAAGGGTTTTCTAAGAGTGATTTTATTTTCTTCTTAAAGTTCCTAACTTCCATGCTGATAAGAGAGACACTTACAAACCCAATTTTCCTTTCTCTGATAGGAACTTCTCAAAGATGAAACACCTGTTTGAAGGGAATGGGGAAGTTTTCTATGTTCTTTTCCCATCGTACTAACTCCTTTATTAAATTTTTGATTGTTTAATTTTATTGTTGTTGTATTATATCCATCCCCTTTTTGCTCCCCTCTGTCCCCGTCCCCACCCACCCATTACCCCCAAAGTCAATCCCACCTGTTGTCCATGTCCATGGTTCCTTTATACTACGTTCTTGTCTAAGCTGCTCTCCTTCCTTGCCTCTTCCTCCCCATTCCTCCCAACTCCCTTCCCCCTGACCACTGAAGGCCTATTCACTACATTCATATATTTGGTTCTGTTTTGCTTGTTGTTAGTTTTGTTCATTATTGTCCTGTAATGGGTGAGATCATATGATATTTGTCCTTCACTGACTGGCTTATTTCATTAAGCATAATACTCTCCAGTTCCATCCATGTTGTTGCAAAGGGTAGGAGTTCCTTCCTTCTTTCTGCTGTGTAGTATCCCATTGTGTAAATGTGCCAAAGTTTTTTGATCCAATCATCCACTGATGGACACTTAGGCTATTTCCAGCACTTGGCTATTGTAAATAGTGCTGCTATGAACATAGGTGTACATAGGTTCTTATGAATTGGTGTTTCAGAATTCTTTGGGTATAGTCCAAGTAGTGGAATGGCTGGATCAAAAGGCAGTTCCATTTTTAGTTTTTTGAGGAAACCCCATACTGGTTTCCACAGTGGCTGCACCAGCCTGCATTGCCACTAACAGTGCACCAGGGTTCCCTTTGCCTCACAACCTCGCCAACACTTATTGTTTGTTGATTTGTTGATGATTGCCATTTTGACAGGTGTGAGGTGGTATCTTAATGTGGTTTTAATTTGCTCTCTCTGATGATTAGTGATCAGATAGGAAGAGTCACAATACCGGACTTCAAACAATACTACAAGGCTACTGTCATCAAAACAGCCTGGTACTGGCATAAAAATAGATGTATAGATCAATGGAAGAGAATAGAGAGTCCAGAAATTAACCCAGGACTCCATGGTCAACTAATATTTGACAACGGGGGAAGGAACATCCAATGGAGTAAAAACAGTCTCTTCAACAAATGGTGTTGGGAGAACTGGACAGCAGCATGCAAAAAGATAAAACTAGACCACCAACTTACACCATACACTAAAATAAACTCAAGATGGATGAAGGATTTAAACATAAGCAGTGCCACCATAAAGCTGCTGGAGAAAAATATAGGCAGTAAACTTTTGGATATCCTACGCAGAAATATATTTACTGATACTTCACCAAGGGCAAAGGAAATCAAAGAACAACTCAATAAATGGGACTACATCAAATTGAAAAGTTTCTGTTCAGCTAAAGAAAATATCAGCAAACTTCAAAGGGAACGAACTGTATGGGAAAACGTAATTGCCAATGATACCTCAGACAAGGGTTTGATCTCCAAAATATATGAAAAACTAATGCGACTCAACACCAGGGAGACAGACAGCCCAATTAAAAAATGGGCAAAGGACCTGAACAGACAACTCACTGAGGAAGATATACAAAGGGCCTAGAGGCATATGAAAGAATGCTCAACATCACTAGCCATCAGAGAAATGTAAATTAAAACCACAGTAAGATACCACCTCACTCCTGTCAGAATGGCAATCATCAACAAATCAACAAACAACAACAAGTGTTGACGAGGATGTGGGGCAAAGGGAACCCTAGTGCACTGTTGGTGGGAATGTAGGCTGGTGCAGCCACTGTGGAAAACAGTATAGGGTTTCCTCAAAAAACTAACAATGGAACTGTCTTTTGATCCAGCAATTCCACCACTAGGACTATACCCAAAGAATCCTGAAACACCAATTCATAAGAACCTATGTACACCTATGTTCACAGCAGCACTGTTTTCAATAGCCAAGTGCTGAAAACAGCCTAAGTGCCCATCAGTGAATGACTGGATCAAAAAACTTTGGTACATTTACACAATGGAATTCTATATAGCAGAAAGAAAGAAGGAACTCCTAACCTTTGCAACAACATGGATGCAACTGGAAAGTATTATGCTTACTGAAATTAGCCAGTCAGTGAAAGACAAATACCATATGATTTCACCCATTATAGGACAATAATGAACAAAACTAACAACAAGCAAAGCAGAAACAGATATATGAATACAGAGAATAGGCCTTCAGTGGGCAGGGGAAATGGGGTGCAGGGAGAGGGGAGGAAGAAGCAGGGAAAGGGAGAAGTTTAGCCAAGAACCCAGTATGGAGGAACCATGGACATGTACAACATGTGGGATTGACTTTGTCAGGGGATAGGTGGGTGTGGAAGAGGACAGAGGAGAGCAAGAAGGGGATGGATGTAACACAACAATAAAATTAAATTTAAAAAAGTGTCAGAGAATTTACAAAAAAAAAACTGAAAAAATCCAAGTATAATATATGATTTCACATGAAATGGGATTTAAAAAAAAATTTTCTTATACTATGTTTCAAAATTTTATATTGTTGTATTACATCCATTCCCTTTTTGCTTTCCTCTATCCCCCTCCCCACCCACCCATTCTCCCCAAAGTCAATCCCACCTGTTGTCCATGTCCATGGTTCCTTTATACTAGGTTCTTGTCTAAGCTGCTCCCCTTCCTTACCTCTGACGGCCCTTCCCCCCAACCCCTTTCCCCCTGACCACTGAAGGCCTATTCCTTGTATTCATATACTTAGTTCTGTTTTGCTTGTTGTTAGTTTTGCTCATTATTGTCCCGTAATGGGTGAGATCATATGATATTTGTCCTTCACTGACTGGCTTCTTTCACTAAGCATAATACTCTCCAGTTCCATCCATGTTGTTGCAAAGGGTACAAGTTCCTTCTTTCTTTCTGCTATATAGAATTCCATTGTGTAAATGTACCAAAGTTTTTT
>PVIW01011957.1:0-34618 GCA_004026585.1 Noctilio leporinus | reverse complement strand
TGGAAACAGCCTAAGTGCCCATCAGTGGATGATTGGATCCAAAAACTTTGGTACATTTACACAATGGAATTCTATATAGCAGAAAGAAAGAAGGAACTTGTACCCTTTGCAGCAACATGGATGGAACTGGAGAGTATTATGCTTAGTGAAATAAGCCAGTCAGTGAAGGACAAATATCATATGATCTCACCCATTACGGGACAATAATGAGCAAAACTAACAACAAGCAAAACAGAACCAAGTATATGAATACAAGGAATAGGCCTTCCGTGGTCAGGGGGAATGGGGTTGTGGGGAGGCGGGAGGCAGAGGCAAAGAAGGGGAGCAGCTTAGACAAGAACCTAGTATAAAGGAACCATGGACATGGACAACAGGGGGGATTGCCTTTGTGGGGAATGGGTGGGTGGGGAGGGGGACAGAGGGGAGCAAAAAGGGGATGTATGTAATACAACAACAATAAAATTAAAAAAAAAAAAAAAAAGGAATCTGACTTCCAGTCAAGATGGCAGTATAGGGAGACGTGGCTCACCCCTTTGCACACCACATCAAAATTATAACTAAAATATAGAACAGACATCACTCAGAACTGTCAGGAATTAAGTTGAATGGAAGTCTGACAACTAGGGAATTAAAGAAACCACATCCAGACAGCTAGGTAGAGGAGTGAAGACATGGAATAGGCTGGTCCTATACCCATGTGTGGTCGATAAAAATTTGAGCAAGTAGTCCCAGCCCCACACCAGGCCCCCAACCCGGGGTTCCAGTGCCAGCAGGGTAAGTCCCCACAACTTCTGGCTACAAAAATCAGGAGTGATTAAGTTGGTGGAAGAAACTTCTGGAGCTCTAAGCAGTTCCTCTTGAAGAACCTGCACACAGACTCATCTACTCAGACTCACTCCTTCTAAGATCCAGCACTGGGGTAATTGCTTGAAAGGCACCAGTAGCATACAGGAAGAAAATGAAGTGTCTGGTATCAAGGCAAGCAGAAGCCATTGTCCCTTTTCTAAACCCTCCCCCTACAAAGCCACAGAGCCAGCAAGCTGATGCCATATGTAAGACTCCATCAACCTGGCTAACATTGTTTAGAGATCCCCAGAGACTCTACCTCACCCAATGTATGGGCCCACCCAAGCTGCTTTTCCATATGCATGGCTGGTCTTGGCTCAGGCTGTACAACTTCTTAAATCCTCTCAAATTAGCAACGGCTGGCCTCAGTGAGCCCCAGGCCTGGCACTAACAGCAACCAACTTAGATTCATAGCTTGGCCTAACCTGGGAATCTCCAAGCCCAACACAAGTAGCAGCCATTTCAGATTGCTTTATAGCTCATACAGGGTGGCCCCAGGCAAAACATAGGTGGGAGCTGACCTTGACCTGCACCACTTGGGAAACCCCAGGGCCAGTGTACCCAGTGGATAGCTACAGACCACGTCAAAGCACCACCAGCCTGCCCCTACACAGCTGATCCTCCACAGAGGGCAGAGGTTGGTGGTAAGTGGCCACAGTCAATCCTTGCAGCTGACTGGCCTGGGTAAATCCCTCCCATTAATCTGCCAACAGCAACTAAGACTCAACTACAAGAGGAGGGGCTACTCCGCCCACATGAAGGGTGTACCTTGAGTGCCCAGCTTGGGTGATAAGGGAGGCTGTGCCACTGGACTCTACAGGACACCTACTACATTAGGCCATGCTTCCAAGACATGGAGTCAAAAACAAACAGAGAGGCCGCCAAAAAGAGGTGACAAAGAAACATGGCCCAGCCCTGGCTGGTATGGCTCAGTGGATTGAGTGCTGGCCTATGAATGTAAAGGTCATCAGTTTAATTCCAGGTCAGGGCACATGCCTTGGTTGCAGGCCAGGTCCCCAATTGGGGACATGCAAGAGGCAACCAATTGATGTGTCTCTTATATAATGATATTTCTCTCCCTCTCCTTCCCTCTTCCTCTCTCTAAAAATAAATAAATAAAATCCTTTTAAAAAGAAACATGGCCTAAATGAAAGAACAGATCAAACTCCAGAAAAAGAGCTAAATGAAATGGAAATAAGCAATTTATCAGATGCAGAGTTCAAAACACTGGTTATAAGGATGCTCAAGCAACTTAGTGAGGGCCTCAACAGCATTAAGGAAAAAAAATCCAGTAAGAAACAAAGGGTACAGTCATTGAAATAAAGAACAATTTACAGGGAAACAACAGTAGAGTGGATAAAGCAAAGAATCAAATCAATGATTTGGAACACAAGGAAGCAAAAAACAACCAATCAGAAAAAAGAAAAAGGAATTTTTAAAAATGGGGATAGTATAAGCAACTTCTGGAACAACTTCAAGAGGTCCAACATTCATAGTATAGGTGTGCCAGAAGGAGAAAAGAAGGAGCAAGAAATTGTAAATCTATTTGAAAGAATAGTGAAAGAAAATTTCCCTAATTTGGTGAAGGAAATAGATATGGAAGTCCAGGAAGCCCAGAGAGTCCCAAACAAGATGGATGCAAAGAGGCCTAACTCCTCTTTAAGTGCTAAAGGTTAGAGATAAAGAGAGAAACTTAAAAGCAGCAAGAGAAAAGAAGTTAGTTGCCTACATGGGATTTCCCATAAGACTGCTGATTTCTCAAAAGAAACTTTACATATTAGAAAGGACTGGCAAGAAATATTCAAAGTCATAAAAAGTACGACTTATAGCCAAGACAGCCCTACCCAGCAAAGATATCATTTAGAATTGAAGGGGGATAAAGAGCTTCCCAGACAAGAAAACCTAAAGGAATTCATCATTACCAAACCATTAGTATATGAAATGCTAATGAAACTTATTTAAGAAAAAGATCAAAACTATGAATAATAAAATGGCAAAAATATGAATCTAAAAAACAAACTAAGCAAACAAGAAAAAAAGAAACAGAATTATGGATATGGAGAGCATTTTGACAGTTGTCAGATGGGAGGTGGGTATGGAGGAATGGGTGAAGAAGTGAGGGGTAGTTATAGAATAGTCATGGGGATATGAAGTACAGTATAGAAAATGGAGCAGCCAAAGAACTTATACACATGAACCATGGACATAAACAATGGTGTGGGGATTGCCTGAGGGAGTAGGGGGTACTGGGTAGAGGCAGGCAAAGAAGGAAAAACCAGGACACCTGTAATAGCATAATCAATTTTACAAAAAGGAATCAACCCTGGACTTATCTGGTGCAGATCTCAACATATTCCACTAGATCCATCACTTTGACCATTCTGAGCTTCTCTTACGGTATAGCCCTCGGCTGGGAAGAGAAGCAAGTGAGGGCTTTGGCAGGAGTCAGAACTGGGTTTAAGACTTGTTTTTGCTATCATGAACCCTCAGCTTCTCAATTTTCTCAGCCATACAATGGGAACAGTAATGCCTATTTCACAGAATTGTTATTAATATTAATTTAGATAAAACCCCTCCCAGAATAAGTCAGTGTTTCCCAGACTTTCAAGGATGTGCATGGCCAGTAAAATTAAAAAGAAAATAACATTAGGAAAATAAATCTAGTGTTGCCAAATACAAACATTTAAAAATAAATAAAAGACTTCCTTCAGGCATCCATATCATAGAGAAAAGACCACTTTAACACAGAAAGAATATGGAGGTGATAATCTCAAAGTAAAAGAGCTTCTTTTCCTCTTGGCTTTATAGAAAGCTCCCTGGCTTTTCCTCAATTCCTAGGACCAGCGAACCCTGCCATGAACCAGTACTGGTCCATACATAATTTCCAGGAAACCACTTAAGATGATGTACTTTGCACATGAAGGAAGTCTAGTGGCTGAGTGCCTTTCCTTATTTGTCATACTCTGCTGTGCTCTTAAGATATTTGCTGCACATCCTCCACCCAGTGGCAGGATTTGTTTGAGCAGAGCCCAGGTGCTCAACAAAGTAGGTGCTCAACAAAGTAGGTGCTCAGTAAGGGTGGGGCAAATGAAAAGAAGGAACATCCTAGAGACAGCAGAAGGTCCATCCTAGAGATCAAAACTGAAGGGAGGGAAGCCAATACACACCGATCCACTGCTGCCATTCCCTCATACACAGAGGATTCTGTCATCACACTGCAGGGCAGACACAAAGGCTCTGGGGACAAACTACAACAGTAATGTTCATGTCAAATGAATACAAGTCTTCATTTTGAAAGGGCAAAGCAGAAAAGGGACTGAGAGGGAGCTAAGGCCTAACTATGACTTTGTTCACCATCTAGGGCTGACACAGAAAAGGATATAACCTTAATTCTGGAACAAGGCTCCTTTATGATCAATAAGAGGCTCAACATCCAATCAACAGGAGAGCCGTCATTACTTAGCCCATCATCCTCCTAACAGCTGACACTCCCACCTGTCAGGGTAAACTAAGTGATGGATGGTGGACGGATAGGTAGGCTGAGATAAATGGATGTAGATAGATATCTTCATATCTCAATATCCATTTTACAGACAAAGAAACAGGCTTCTGAAATTTAAGTCACTGCTCTGGTCACTCATTTAAGCTTTTAAATAGACTTTAAATTCTCTACTTTTTGGTGATTAAACTGTGTGAAGTAGATGCATAAAATTTTTCTCAGAACCATCCTCAGAGACAGAAAAGTGGCTCTGATGAGGCCCAGGGTGCACATGCATATATCAGTTCTGTACAGTAAGAAAGAGAAGTAGCCAAATCAACTCCTAGAGAAAATTCACTCAATTATGGGGAAGATCATGGCTTGATAATTCTGACCTGGTTATGGACTTAAACATGTCCAAACCTATTTCAGAAGAGCTTTTAAATCAAGATTTCAAAACTCAATCCATGACTGCCTATTGTGTACCTCTGTGTTTACTGGTGGATCCCAAATGCCTGGCACAATACTGACATAATTGGTGCTCAAAGGTACCTGCAAAGTCTTCACTGAATTGTTTACCCATGTGGAAGGTACTTTCTGAAGCCCTACTCAAGGTCTCCAGCTCTTCATACCCAGAGATTTTCTAGTCAAAATGGGAATATTATTTTTGCATAAGAATGGAAACAACATAGGCCTTAGAGGGTTGAAGTTCAGGGAATTCTGACTGAATTCCACTTGTTGGCTGTGTGATTTCCAGAAGGTTCCTTAGCTTGTTAGAGCCTCAGGTTATCATTTGTAAAATGGAGACAGTGATATCTTTCCATCACAGGAATGTTCATAAAGTGACCTTCTTAAATAACCACACAAGAGATCATGCCATGAAGAAAAGCATTCCAGGCCATTTGTACCACGAGGTGGATCCCCAGTGCTCCCATATTAAGACATTCTCCCTTTGCTTGTTTCCAGACCCCACACACCCCAACAGTCATGGGAGGGCAAGACCAGCAGCCCCATCTGGCCAGGAGAGGGCCTGCGTGTTCTGGCTATGGTTCCCTGGACCTACCACCACCAAGACAGCACCTCTGTAGAGCCCTCAGGCTTCATTTATCCCGAGAGCTCACATTTACAGGTTGCGCGCAATCAATTGGCAATAACTTTGCATCTCCTTATTTCATGTGCTTATTAATTTTGAAAAACTATGTTTCTAAGGTTATGATTTAACATCATTGTTTCAGATATAAAGAATTAAATTCTGAGAGCAACCATCATGTCGGAGGAATACGATGTTAGAGCAACCATGATTTCTGGACTGCATGCAAGGCAAACTGCTAAGGAAACTGTGGACTTCAGCAACATCCCTCTACATATAGTTGACAACCTGAAGAAGGTGTATGATGCTGATCCTGATGTCACCACCCCAACAAAGAAAATGCATAAGGTATGCAAGGATCACACAAGTCCACAAATTGTACATAGAATCTAGGAGATCACTGATGAAGATCCAGGATGTTTACCTTGATGGTTTTTTTTTTTTTTTTTTTTTAATATTTTATTTCATTATTTTTTAGAAAGAGGGGAAGGGAGAGAGGCAGAGAGGGAGAGACATCAATGTATGGTTGCTTTTCACCTGCCTCCAGCCACAGACCTGGCTGGAGACCTGGTTTGCAACCTTGTTATGTGCCCTGGCTGGGGAATCGAACCTGCGACCTTCGGGTTCGCAGGCTGGCACATTATCCACTGAGCCACCAGCCAGGGCCTACCTTGATGTTTTGAGAGAAGTAGTTGTACCGTGGATGAAGCAAGTTGCAAATGGACGTCATTTTCTCTTCCAACAAGATGGTGCACCAGCATATAAAGTCAAAAAGGTGCAAGAATTTCTCAGTGTCAATGTTCCTGAATTCTGGTCAAAGAAAATCTGGCTGCCTAGTTCACCAGGTGCAAACCCTTTAGACTATTACATATGCAGCGTTTGTGAGAGAGAAGTTAATAAATAACCTCATTCCAATAAAGAGGCTGTTAAAGCTAAGATTGAAAACATTATGATGTCCATGGATAAAGTTAATTAAAATGTGCTCAAGTGGATAAGGCGCCGGCCTGCGAATCCAAAGGTCTCAGGTTTGATTCCCCAGCCAGGGCACATAACCAGGTTGCAAACCAGGTCTCCAGTCAGGTCTGTGGCTGGAGGCAGGTGAAATACAACCATACATTGATGTCTCTCTCCCTCTCTGCCTCTCTCCCTTCCCCTCTTTCTAAAAATAATGAAATAAAATCTTAAAAAAAAAAAAAAAGTGTTCAAGATTCCAAAATTGAATTGAGTCTATTGTTGCAGCAAATGGAGACTTTTTTGAACAATTTAAAAAATAATGACTATGTTTATGTATTAACATATAAGAATAAATTTATTTCAAAATATAACTCTTGTGGTGTGTTGTTTACTTTACTAAAATTTTGCCTAATGATTACGCGCACCCTGTATTTTTCCTGGTCTTTCATATCAGTCCTCTACCTGGAGCCTGACCCAATCAAACCCCAGAGGGAAGTGCTCAGGTTTATCCATGAAAACAAACTATTACTTTTCAGAGAACCATCACACTAAGCACAGGTTTATTTACATGATGTGTGAGCCCAGCACTGAAGACCAGCAAGAGAAGTCACCAGGAGGTCCTCATGGTCACCATGTGGCTGCACCTAGGAGATACTCAGCAAAACTCTGATAATCAGGGAATGTTATATTTCCATTTTTCTGTCTCAGGCCTGAACTCTGAAGCAAAAGGATAGAGACTTTCCAGCCTCCCATGTCTCAGGAAGATTAACTCAGTAATGCCAAAATCCCCAGGATCATACAATAGTACACACCCAAACCTGAGGCCACATTCTTCCTAGAAAAAATTGATGTGATGGTTTTCTTTATAGATAAGGGGTCTAATATCAATGAAGTGGGGTACAGGTGCCAGGAACTTTCCCATACAAAATCTTCTTTACTCCTTTAACAATGTTACCTTCAGATCCCCATTTTACAGTTGAGAAAAGTAAAGCCCAGAGAGGTAAAGTGACAATTAAAGTGAAAAAGACAGGATGGGAACTCAGGTCATTCTAACCTTAGTCTATTTTACTGGCTGTCTCTGAGAAGGTTTTGATGACTCATATTAAGTCAGAAAGGAGAACAAGAATCCATCTTCACAGTAGCTCTATTCTCTTTTTATTAATCCAAAATCTGCATATTTTTACAAGATGTGCAAACTTGAGGAGCTTAGAGTTGGCAAGCAAACAAAATTAAGCCAACATGATTTTGATTTCTGCTCGAAGGGCAGACAGAGTTAACACAGATGCAGGCATTAGGATGTGCTTTGGCAGAGGGAGCCTAAAATAGCTGCTGTCCTATTCCCTGCCTCTCCCCAACCATCATTCATTAAGTTCTGCTTTGTGAGCACTGAGACTCACAGGCTGCAGACAAGTGTCTGGCCTCACAGCCTTTTTCTGCAGCACAGTGATAAATGATTTGCAAGGACCTGGCAGGGTAATGGATGAGGGGACACGTTGAGGTCATGATCACAGCTACTTGATGCCCACATTCTGGGGGATCCCTGGCTTTGAAATGATTCCCTCAATGACCCCAAGAGGATCTTCATGTTTCAGCATCTTGCCTGGCACTTGGAAGGATGGTTATGGGGACAGCAAGGCATGTCAGCAACTTGTGTGCTATGGTTCCTCACGATTCAGGTTCCCAGTGACACTGAGTAACCGCTTGCTTCCTCATCCTGAGGATGGTACTGGGTCAAAGCCACACGTCCAGGACCAGTCACAGGCTTAGACAAGACCCTCAAGACACATTTGGTGAATGAAGGAATGAATCAGTAAGTAAATGCATGAACTGCTTTGAGTCTTCATACCCTCACTGGTTATCTATCCTATCACATAAAGTCTCTTGTGGTTTAAAGGGGATTAACATACTCTCTTCTCTTACCTTAAAAGCTAAGCTCTATATGAGTTACTTGTGATTGCAAATTCAGCACTTGCTTTTAAAAAAAAAGTCTCAACTCCTAACAACTCAGCAAACAGTTGCCAAGTATCTGTTCTATATTCTGTTCTAAACCACACACAGGAGCTACAGATGAAGAAACACAGTAGTTTGCAGAAGCACCTCCCCATATTTTAGAGTGAGGAGCCTTCCCAGTGGGCCCAGGAAAATGGTACACTCTCTAATGGGCCCAGTGGAGAGCATAGAGAAAAGAGAATACACCCCAGCCCCCCAACAAATTTGCATAGGTTTCAGGACATTTCTGTGGTCCATAACAGACCCTTCTGCTTTCAGTCATTTATTTCTGTATACATAAAAACTTACATGAGAGATTTGGGCCTGAGATTACACAGAAAATCGATTTTCCTTCAAACTAAATAAATAGGGGGATTAAGTGAGATAATGCAGGCAGGTGTGCCTGACACACTGTATCATGAACCACAAAAGTGTGACATCATTCCTCAACCTACCAGTGTGGACAAGTAAGACCTAAGATTTGACAGTTGTGTTTTCTTGGGGTTGCAGGAATGTGCTCATAATGACAAAGTTGAAAGAAAAGTATGTGGCATCCTCAAGGTCATGGGTATTTAAGCAACACTTCATAGCTCCCTTGGGAATAAAGCCAATATACCATTGCTAAGGACCTCTTGCTTTCATTGGCTAACCTATAAAACAGGTATAATTCTCTTTCCTTCAGCAGGTATTTGATTTTCTACTATGTGCCAAGCCTGCTCTGGTTTGGGGTTACTGAAGGAACAAAACAGCCACAACTCTCACCACTCACAGGCCCCACTATTTAATGAGGTAGGACAGCTTAGGAGCCAACAAAGTGCATGCCAAAGCTTGACCCTTCCTGTATTTGGCTGATTTTTTTGCCCCGCCCCTGTTTCCTTCTTGTAATAGATTTCTAGTTTTATACCAGGTGCTTGGAAAAGATGCTTAATATAATATCAATATTCTTAAGTTTATTAAAACTTGTTTTGCGGCCTAATATGTGGTCTATCCTGTACATACTCCATGTACACTTGAAAAGAATGTGTATTCTGCTGTTTTTAGATGGAATATTTTGTAAATATTTATTAAGGTTCTTTGTTCTTTTTAAAAAAATAAATGGCATACTAAATACCTGACTATGTTTCTTTCTCTAGTCTCACAGTGATGTACTGGAGATAGAACCATATTAGTACACAGAGACATGAATCTACGTCATTTCTTTATTTCTGTATGTGGAATTCCCCAGTGCAGCCACTCTGTGGTTTAATCACCTGTTGTGGCACAATTGCTAAAATGTGAAACACACATGGGTATGGACTTGGACTATTTTGTTCATGGCTATATCCCCAGAGCCTGGCGTAGTGCCTGGCACATATTAGGAGCTTAATAAAGGATTATTAGGTGAAAGAATACATTTGGGTTGTTTCCAGGTTGCTCTGATGCTTCATTATCAAATAATGTTCAGTAATCATCTGCATAAACCTTCCAGGGACACAGGGTCATATCTCTGTGGTGGATAGTAGCAACAGTGTAAGTTTGCCAGGCCGGAGAGGCTGGATACTTATTTTTAACTTTTTATTTGGAAATAACTGTACATTTCAAAGAAATGTACAGGGAAGACCTACATACAATATCGGAACCAAGAAAGAAACATTGGTAAAATCCACAGAGCTTATTCAGCTTGTGTCAGTTGTACAGATGCTTGTGTCAGTTGTACAGACACTTGTGTGTGCCTGTGCATATGTGTAATCTAGCCAATTTTATCATATTTTACCTTTGTGCACACACCAGCACCAAAATATTCAGCTGTACCATTATCATAAGGCCTCTCCTACTCTCCTTTATAACTGTATGCCCTTCACCCCATCCCTAGCCCCTGACAATCACTAACCTGTTCTCCATCTCTATAATTATATCATTTCACTAATGTCATCTAGATGGAATCATTCAGTATGTAAGCTGTGGGAATTGGCCTTTTTCACTCCTTGAGGTTCATCCAGGTGGTTGCTTATATCAACAGTTCATTCAATTTCAGGGTTGAGTAATATTCCACAACATAGTCACACCAGTGTGTTAAACCCTTAAATGTATTCTCAGTTCTATAAGATGCTGCAGAATTGTCCTCTCAAATGGATTGTGGCATGGCAATACTGACCAGCAGTATACACAGCACCTATATCCCCTGTGTTCTCACCAATACTTGAGAGGATCACACTTTTTAATTTTGCCAGTCTCATAAGTGAATATTGACCTCTCATTGTTTGGGGGCATACATTTTCCTTATTCCATAGATAAAACTCTTATGAAAAAATTCTTTGCACAACAAGGGAATCCTGAACTTTAGGAGGACTTACAGGAGGGACGGCCACCTACTGTGACAGTGACAGCCCTTGGGAGCCAACACTGATTCTGGTGTTGTGCAGAATGAAGGCATCAACAGTTCTAGTTAAAGGCCTGCCTGGATCCAAGTCTTTTCCCATGTGACTTTGCCATCAAAAGGTGTCATAATATTTCCTCATCCTTGAACTTGGGGTGATCTCATGACTTGCTTTGGCCAATAGCATGCATTGGCAGTGACACTGCACCAACTGTGCACCTGGAGTAGAAATGAGCCATCCCAACTGAGATTATCTGAAGCTAGCCAACCCCCAGATGTGTGAAAGAGGCCAGCAGGGTCAGCAGAACTTCCTACCTGCCCAACTACTGATCACAGACAGATATGTGAGGGAACACAGCCAGAACCAGAAGAACCATCCAGCTGTCCAGTAGATTTTGCAGTAATAACAAATTTACTGCTTTAAGACACTGAATTTTGGGAAGTTTGTTACAAAGCAATAGCTAACTGATACAGTAGTGCAACAGACAAGTCTCTGGCCAAAGTTCCCTAGGCACTGTAACAAGTGCATTAATTCTGGCAAATTAACTTTCAGATATCTGTTCCTATATGCAAAAGTCCCAGACAAGTTCCCTGGCTCAATCCCAGGTACCCAGCCACCTACTTTGAGTAAGAAACTTTCACAACTTCTGTTAAAGATAGGGCCTGTCTTAGTATGACAGTGGGTGAGAAAGCCAAAGTGGTAAGACTGCCTCCTCCCCAGTCTCACCCTATGAGACATGGTGTTTGCAGTTAAAAATACTCTTCCCCCACTTCTCAAACATGGAAACTGTCCAGGGTCAGCCTCCCACACACTTCCACTCAATTTCTGACTGGTTACAAAACCTTGTGCCCAAAAATAGATTTGAAGGGGATTTCATAGATGTGTTCTCAGGCATAATTGCACTGTCCTTGCAAACTTTAGAGAAATTCAATTTCAGTTTTTGAATACACATTCTTCAAAGCCCTGCCCACCAGGTATTAAGTATCAGAAAGAGCTGTGATTGATTTATTTCTCTCGCTCTGGTTCTCTCACAATGAGGCAGGTATCAGATGCAGCTGTTCTCAATGCACTTCTGCCTCATTTGATTTCAGTCATTCACCTCAGTGCTTGCCTCCAAATTGCCCTGCCTGGTGCTCTCTGGCTGCTTCACCTCCTCTGGCTTCCCCTTGCTCTTCCTTCCATTTTCTGCCCTTCCCTTGTTTGGCTTCCCCAGAACAAAGGCATCCCCCTTACTCCATTTTGATCCCTTTTGTCACTATAGCTTCCCCTTCTGCCTTACACAGTGCAGGGTTTGGAACAAGGGAGGATGCTTAAAGTCAACTGGCCCAACCTCCTTAGTTCACAGATGAAGCTTGGAGAGCCAGGCTGGGAGAGATACAGTCAAGGTCAAATGTGGAAGTGGTGACCAAGGCATAAATACAATGCCCCCTAGCAAAAGAGTTATCTCTAACCTGGCTGCCTACCAAGTTCTAAAATAACAGCAACAACAGTATTGATCATTATAATCACTCCATTTATTAAATTCTTATTATATTCCAATTCCTGGGCATACCTTTAATTATTATCATCATTTTATAATTGAAGAAACTAAAGTTTAGAAAAGGGAAGTGCCCTAACTAAGATCATAACTAATAATCAGTGGATGAGGGATTTGAAATCAGATTCAGGGCCAAAGACTGTGGCTCCTCGAGCCCATCCTAAGGCCTTGTATAAACAACTCTCCCACTGATTTTTCTCCTGCATTTTCACTACACCAAGCCTTTTCTAGGCCCTCCTTTCAGTTTCCAGGCTCTCGTTTCCCATCTACCCCACAGCCATTGGTCTTACGTTGGCCCATTACAGCCGTCACAGTCCTTTTGCAGAAGAGAGCTAGCTTTTCAGATCAGACCTGCTTTCTCAGCCAAATTCTACCACTTCTTCGTTTGCAGATATTAGACAAGCAACCTCACCCTCTGAGCCTTTGCTTCCCCATTATATAAAGACACAAAAAGGATGAGACAAAATAAGTACAAGTACAATGCCCAGCACGGAATAGGCCTTTAGGACTGAGTCCCCTTCAAGCCTAGTCAATGCCTTCACTACTGCAAATCCATCACACTCACATCTACTCTCTCAGTACACAAGTGTTTTCCTTCACTACCCACTTCTGCCCTCAATGGTATCTGGTCCCTAATGGGCCTTGTCCTGCTTTTCTGGGCACCTATTCTACATCTTTTCTTAGGTCTTCTGTTTTACCACAACTAAACTGAAACATCTATGAGGGTAAAGCCATTCCTACACTGTCTGAAATACCTAAACCACCCATCAAATTGACAGAGCATTGGCATTGCAGGTACACAGAATTCTAAAACTCAGGGTCTGATGGAGTGTCTAGAAATACCTACTGATTCATTTACTTTCATTCATTCAACCAATATTTCCCTCAATATCTACATGTACAAAACCTTGTGATTGCCTGTAAAGGACAGGGAAAGGAATAAGCCCAATTACTTTTCTCTCGTAGGTCTTAGCCTAGCAGGACAGCCAGGAGAGTAAGCGCAAAATTGGGCAGATGCTGGGAGCTGCTTTCTTATTGGCCATTCCCTCCTCCTTCCTGGCTGGCACAGTAAGGCTGTGCCCCCAACTAACTCAGAGAAAAGTTCTGGTCCTTTCAAGCCAGTGTTCCCATTCCCATGGCTGATTGATTTAGGCATGCCATGTGACCCAACTCCAGCCAATGAGACACAGAGGAAACTGGCTAGGACTTCTTTCTTGATAAAAAGAACACTGAGATGCCCTCTGCCTTTGTCCTCTGGGCTCTGACATTGACAGGGGATGCTTGGGATACAGGAAATTCTTCTGGTTGATGCTGGCAGAAGAGAAGAATAGAAAGACTGTGGGTGTTGATGGCATGGATGAGCTGCTGAATTACCCACCTGCAAAATTTTGATTATGTGTGATAAGAAAGGGTCTTATTATTTGTCAGTTGAGTCAGGGAATACAGTTCACTGAAGCCAAAAGCAGACTTCCTGTTTCAAATTAATATACAATAGTTAATGCTCTGGTAATAGCCTGCAGAACATTCTTTTCTGAGCCCTGACCCACTCTGTCTTGATTTCATGGGTGGGTGAGTGGGGCTGTAAGGAAAAGTTTCACAAAGAAGTCACATATGACCAGTCTTCCTTTCCAAGAATAAAGAAATGTTAGCATTTCAGATGAGATGCCATCTGCAAAGACTGGAGACATGAAGTAACCAGGTGTGTGCAACAGAAAGATCTAAGGCTGTGAAGATGCCCACATACTATAAACGAAGAAAAACATCTATCTGCTCCTTTCACTGCATCCTCTCCAGGCCTCACTTTGGTCCTCTGTAAAATGAAAATGGAGACCTTTCTTGCAAGGTGGTGATGAATCTGGAATTGAAACTGTGTACAAAAAAGTGCTTATAATTGGCCCTGACTAGTGTGGCTCTGGTGGTTGGGAGTTGTTACACAAATGAAAGGTCACCAATTAGATTCCCAGTCAGGTCACATGCCCAGATTGTGGGTTCATTCAAGAGACAACCAATCGATGTTTCCCTCTCCCACTGATGTTTCTCTTTCTCTCTAAAAATAAATATAATTATTTTTTTAAAGTGCTTAAAATTGTCTGGCTCTACATAAATCTTAACTGTCAACTGCATTTGGCCTTTGTTTAGGAAATGGCCCCTCTAAAACTGGGGACAGGAGTCCTCTAAAACCAGCTCCTTCCACACGCTTTCCCTTCTCTTTCATTCAGTCCAACCTTCCAGCCCTGCTACAATCTACCATTAATCTCTCTCTTCCTTTAAGCCAAAAACAATTTCTCTACTTGATCATATCTTTCTTTTTTTTTTCATTCCAAACAGTGTTGCCTGATTCAGCAATACACTTCTAAGAATTCATAGAAAATTTTTGGACATATGCCTGGGGTCCACATGTAAGAATATTTGTCACAGTGTTGTCTATAACAGCAAAATTATGGACACAACCTAAGTGCCTATCAGGAATGGATCCATTAAATCAATTATAGCAGTGAGGTTTATAAAAGATCATGTAGAGCTATATTTATTGATATTTAAGATGTCCATACTCTATTATTGAGTGAGAAAGACACCAAAAAAACCTAACCACCTATCTATTTATCTATCAATCTTAGAGATATGTCTGAAAGGACAACTTACAAAATGTTATGAATGTTGGCTACTCTATGGCATTTTTTTTTTAGTTCTGCTTTCTTCTTTATACTTTTTAATGCTATTTGAATTTTCTATAATCATTATATAACATGTTTATGATTAGGAGGTGAAAGTTACTTTTCTTTTAAAATTTTTAGCTAAATTCCACTTTCCTTGGCAAATCTCACCTAAAGTCATGAGTGACAGGATTAAAGAATTTGCACTAGTTCTGCTAACCACCCTCTCTATAATATCCCTGCTTGGAAACCTCTACAGTATTGAGCTCACCCTATGTCAGGCCAAACTCTAATGGCTAGAAAACTTACCTTGAGCAAAAGTCTCATTCTCAGTCCTAATTATGCCTTCTGTGCCTTATAGAACAAGCCAAATGGCCCCTCTCCTCCCATGTACTTGTTCACTTCCACCCTAGCCATTCATTGGGTGACAGGATGCTCCATTCTAGGCAGAGCATGAGCAAAAGTCTGGAGATGTGCAACCATGTGGCCATTTCAAGGGTATTGTGGATTTGTCAGGAACAGCACAGAGCACATGTGGAGACAACAGTTGATGAGGCCAGGGTGAAACTGGAAAGATCCATATATGTAATGCTAGAGAGACTGGCCTTCACCTCATAGGACAGTGGTTCTTACCCATTTTGTGTTCATAACACCTTCAAACACTGAAATTCTTGGCATCATACTTGAAGGAATTAGAAGACTCATGAATATCTCTAAACAAGTTGTGATTATTTCAATTCACTCTCCACCTGTGTCAAATCAGTCAAGATGAGCCAGGTTATGCTGTAGTAATAAATAAACCTAAAATGCCAGTGGCTTAAAGCAAAGGCTTACTTCCTAATGATGCTACATGTCCATCATGGATTGGCTTATGATGCTCTACTTTGCATCATTCTCACTCAGGAATCATACTGAGGGGGTCTCTATCTCCATGATATCTCAATTGCCAAGGGAGAAAAGGGGAAAACTAGTTAACAGCATGCTTGCTATTAGAACTTCCACCCAGAAATGATATATGTCACTTCTCAAACTTCACTGTCAACACAAGACACATGGTTACAACCAATGTCAAAAGAGGTAAGAAAGTTCCATTTATCCTGTGCCTAAAGAGTAAAGAACTGGAAACAATTTTATATCATTAACAATTAACCAAATAATACATTAAAAAGAAGAGCAAGAAGAGAATGAGTGGAAGGATGAAGAAGAGGGCCAGGAAGGTAGATGGTATTTATGATGCATGCTCTTGGCTAAATATGTCACAAATTTTAATTCTTAAAACAATCCTATGCACTACTTTTATGCTTGGTCTTTTACTGCTGAAGAAATGGAGGCACAGAGAAATTAAGCCACTTGCCCAAAGTAAAAAAACTAGTAAGAGGTCAGTCCAGAATTTGTTTCTATGTGCTCTTAACCATCCTTCTATTACTGAACAGTTAACAGTGAATCAATGCCAATAGAAATAAACACTCAGTTAGAGAACAGAGGAGGCCACATCATCACAACATGACTGGTAAAATGTGCAGAGACACCAGAGGGCTGGCTGGGCTCCCACGGGCAGCAGCTGAAGGGAAGAGTGCTAAATGAAATAAAGGTAAGCAAACTATCAGATATTAAATTCAAAATAATGATTATAGAGAAGCTCAATTAGTTCACTGAGCTCAAATAAAACTACAAACAACTCCAGGGTAACTATGAGGAACTACAGGAAAGCTACAAGGAACTTACTGAGACTACACCAGCATTAAAAAGGACATAGAAATAATCAATTAAGAGCCAGGAGGAAATGAAGAATATAATTTCTGAATTGAAGAACTTAGTAGAAGGAATAAAAAGCAGACTAGAGGAAGCAGGAGATTGAATCAGCCAGCTGGAAGAAAACATTGAAAAAAATTCCCAGACAGTGCAACAAAATTGAAAAAGACTGGAGAAGAATGAAGAGGTTTTTAACAGAGCTGCAGGAAAACATGAAACATAATAATATCTTTATCATAGGGGATACCAGATTGAGAAGAAGAGAAGCAAGAAATGGAAAACCTCTTTGAAAAAGTAAACTTCCCTAACTTGAGGAGGAAAAAGTCATGCAAGTTCAGGAAGCACAGAGGGTCCCAATGAAGATGAACCCAAACAGGCCCACTTCAAGACACATAATAATTAAAATGGCAAATTTCAAAGACAAAGAGAGAATCCTAAAAGCAGCAAGAGAGAAACAGGTAATAACATACAAGGGGGCTCCAATAAGGTTATCAGATAATTTCTCAACAGAAACACTATAAGTCAGAGGGAATGGCAAAAAACAGAACACCAACCAATGAAAAACAAAGGGCTACAACCAAGACTACTCTACCCAGCAGGGCTCTCATTCAAAATGGAAGGTGAAATAGGAGTTTCTCAGACAAAAGAAGGCTAGAAGAATATATCACCACCAAACCAGCATTACAAGAAGGGAAAAGGGTCTTCTTTAAGAAGATGAAGAAACAGAGAGAGCAGAGAGGAACACAAGCACAAAGGGGAAAAATGACAATAAATAAGTACCTATCAATAATAACCTTAAATGTAAATGGATTAAATGCACCATCAAAAGAAAAAGGGTAGCTGAATGGATAAGAAAACATGACCCACACATACACTGTCTACAAGAGAACCATCTAAGAACAAAAGATCTATACAGACTAAAAGTGAAGGAATGGAAAAAAATTATTTCAAGCAAATGAACATGAGTAAAAAGCTGAGGTAGCAATAGTTACATCAGACAAAATAGATTTCACAACAAAGGCCATTAAAAGAGACAAAGAAGGGTACTTTGTAATACTTAAGGGAACAATCCATCAAGAAGATATAACCCTTGTAAACATATATGCACCCAAAATAGGAGCACCCAAATACAAAAGGAAAATCTTGGAACACTTCAGGAAGGATATCAACAGCAACACACTCATAGTAGGAGATTTTAACATCCCATTATCAAATCTTCCAAGCAAAGAAACACCAAGGTACTGTGGCACTGAACAATACTCTAGAACAAATTAACTTAATTGATATACACAGAACTTTTCACCCCTAAGAAGCAAATATGCATTCTCTTCAAATGCATATGAAACATTCTCAAAGACAGACCACATAGTAGGCCCACAAATTCAACAAAATTGAAATTATATCAAGCGTATTCTCAGATCACATCAGCTTGAAATTAGAAATAAACCTCAAGGGAAAAAAACCCAAAAACATTCTAATTCATGAAGACTGAATAACATGCTATTAAATAATGAATGGTTAAACAATGAAATCAAGGAAGAAATCAAAAAGTTTCTGGTAACAAATGAAAATGAACACACAACAGCCCAAAACCTATGGGACACAGTGAAGGCAGTCCTAAGATGGAAGTTCATAGCAATACAAGCCTACCTAAAAAGAAAAGAAGAATTGTAAATAAACAACCTTACCCTACATCTACAAGAACTAGAGAAACAACAACGTATAAAGCCCAGAGTGAGTAGAAGGAAGGAAATAATCAAGATCAGAGCAGAATTAAATCACACAGAGACTAAAAAATATTCAAAACATCAATTAATCCAGGAGCTGGTTTTTTGAAAAAATAAACAAAATCATTAAGCCTTTAACCAGACTCATCAAGAAAAAAAGAGAAAAGACCCAAATAAATAAAATCAGAAACAAAAGAGGAGAAATCATAACTGATACCATGGAAATACAAAGGATTGTAAGAAATTACTACAAATAATTATAAGCCAAGAAATTTGACAACTTGGGTGAAATGGACACATTTCTGGAAACATATAATCTTCCAAAACTTAATCTAGAAGAAGTAGAAAGACTAAATAGAATGATAACAACTAGTGAAATTGAAGCAGTAATTTAAAAACAAAAACAAAAACAAAAACTCCCAGCACACAAAAGTCACAGACTGAATGGCTACACAGGCAAATTTTACCAAGCATTTAAGGAGGAGCAACTCCTATCCTCAATCTGTTCCAAAAGATCCAAGAAGAGAGAAGACTCCCAAACTCTTACTATGAGGCCAGTATTATTCTAATCTCCAAACTAGGTCAAGACATAACAAAGAAAGAAAACAATAGGCCAAGATCGATGATGAATTATGTTAAATCCTAAACAAAAAGTTGGCAAACCAGATCCAGTAATACATTAAAAAAATACACCATAATCAAGTGCAATTCATCCCAGGGATACAATGCATAATATTCACAAATCAATAAATGTAATATATCACATAAACAAAATGAAAGACAAAAATCATATTATCATAACAATAGATGATGAAAAAGCATTTGATAAAATACAGCACCCATTTATGATAAAAGACATCAGGAAAGAGGTATGGCATACCTCACCATAATAAAGGTCATATACAACAAACCTGCAGCCAACATCATACTCAATGGGCAAAAACTGAAAAAGCTTTCCTCCTAAGATTGGGAATAAGAGAAGGGTGTCCACTCTCTCCACTTCTATTCAACATAGTTTTGGAAGTTCTAGCCATAGCAATCAGACAAGAAAAAGGAATCAAAGGCATCCAAATTAAAAAGGAGAATGTAAAATTCATTATTTGCAGATAACATGATAGTGTACATAGCAAACTTTATAGATGCAACCAAAAAACCTGCTTGACCTAATATGTGAATTTGGCAAAATAGCTGGATACAAAGTCAATGTCCAGAAACCAAAGGCATTTCTGTACACCAGCAATGAAAAATCAGAGATAGAAACTAGAAAAAAAAAAAATCCCATTTACTATAACAGCAAGAAAAATTAAGTACTTAGAAATAAACTTAACCAAGGAGGTAAAGGACCTGTACTCAGAAAACCACAGAACACTGAAGAAAGAAATCATGGAAGATACAAATAAATGGAAGCATATACCATGTTCATGGATGGGAAGAATCAACATAATTAAAATGTCCATATATCCAAAGCAATTTATAGATTCAATTCAACCCCTATTAAAATATCAATGACATATTTCACAGGTATAGAATAAATACTTCAAAAATTTATATGGAGCCAAAAATGATTCTGAATAGCCTCAGCAATCATGAGAAAGAAGAATAAAGTAGGAAGAATCACAATACTGGATGTCAAACTATATTACAAAGCCACTGTAATCAAAACAGTCTGATATTTGCATAAGAATAGACATATAGATCAATGGAACAGAATAGAGAGCTCAAATAAATCCAGGCCTCTATGGTCAAGTAATATTCAAAAAAGAAGGAAGGAGCATAAATAAGAGTAAAAATAGCCTCTTCAACAAGTGGTGTTGGGAGAATTGGACAGCGACATGAAAAATAAATAAATAAACAAAGGAAACCAGACCACCAACTCATACCATACTCCAGAACAAACTCAAGATGGACAAAAGACTTAAACATAAGCTATGCCACCATAAAAATCCTAAAGGAAAACATAGGCAGTAAAATTGCAGATATACCACGCAGCAATATTTTCACTGATATTTCTCCTAGGGCAAGGGAAATAAAGGAACAAATAAACAAATGGGACTACATCAAACTAAAAAGTTTCTGTTCACCAAAAGAAAACATCAGTAAAATGAAAAGGGAAGCCCTGGCTGGTGGCACAGTGGATAAAGTGCCAGCCTTCAAATTGAAAGGTTGCTGGTTCGATTCCCAATCATGGCACATAACCAGGATGCAAGTCAGGTCTCCAGCCAGGTCCATTGCTGGAAGCAGGTGAAAGGCAACCATACATTGATGTTTCTCTCCCTCTCTGCCTCTCTCCCTCTCTCCCTTCCCCTCTTTCTAAAAGTAATAAATAAAATCTTAAAAAAAAAAAAAGAAAGAAAGAAAAGGAAAGGAAACCAACTGTATGGAAAAACATATTTGCCAATGATACCTCAAACAAGGGTTTGATCTCTAAACTATGTAAAGAAGTTATACAACTCAATACCAGGAAGATAGGCAGCCCAATTAAAAAATGGGCAAAGGACGTGAACAGACACTTATCTGAGGAGGACATACAAATGGCCCATAGGCAAATGAAAGAATGCTCAACATCACTAACCATCAGAGAGATGCAAATTAAAACCACGATAATACCACCTCACACCAGTCAGAATGGTCATCATTAACTCATTAATGAATCAATGAACAACAAATGCTATAGAGTACGTGGAGGAAAGGGAACCCTAGTGCATTGTCGATTGGAATGCAGACTGATGCAGCCACTATGGAAATCAGTATGGAATTTCCTCAAAAAGCAAAAAATGAAACTGCCTTTTGCTCTAGCTATTCCACTGCTAAGACTATACCCAAAGAAGAACCTATGCACCTCTATGGTCATAGCAGCCCTACTTACAATAGCCAAGTGCTAGAAACAGCTTAAGTGCCCATCAGTGAATGAATGGATCAAAAAAAACGGTGTATTTACACAGTGGAATACTACACGCAGCAGGAAGAAAAGAAAAGGAAATACCTTTTGTGACAGCATGGATGGAGCATGGAGTACTATGCTTAGTGAAATAAGCTAGTCAGCAAAAGACAAATACCATATGATCCCCCCTAATACAGGAAACTAATGAACAAAACAAACAAGCAAGATAGGCATGGAAACAAGGAACAGACTGACAGTGACCAGAGGGGAGGAGGAGGAGGAGAAAGGGGAAAGAAGGGGAAGAGCTTAGTCAAGGAACTAGTATAAATAACCCATGGACATGACAAGGTGGGGATTGACTGGGACAGGGTATGGGGTGGGTGGGGCAGGGGAGTGCAATGGAGGAAAAATGGGACAACTGTAATACAACAACAAATAAATTTTTAAAAGTTAAAAAGCACTCAGTTACTTTGTTTCTGGTTGTTTCTTGCACAGACTTGCTGAAAGGGAATTTTCCTAGCCTTATCTTCTTATCCTCCTGATGGCAACGTTTGGGATTTATGTTCAATAAGGCATTGCTTTCCAATGCCCATTCATTATACATTGTGTCTCTTACATCCCACTTAGATGTTGGACTCTCTGTACACCTCCACCTCTTACAACTCACACAGTTCTATAATATGACCACTGGATGTTCACCTCAACAACTTGCTCCTCAAATAGTATCAACAGCAAATTTTTCAAGTTGATTATGTGTTGACAGCCAACTGTGAGTTTTGGTGAAGAGACATCATTGCTTAGCTTCATCCTAGGGCCTTGTTGTTGTTGGGGTGAAGGCAATGACTATTTGTGTTTTATAAGAAAGTCATTCATCCAGCACACGTTTATTGACCATCTAATAGGTGCCAGGGCCTGAGGATGCAAAGTTAAAAAAAGACCCTATCAGTCCCATCTTCCAGGGTGCACAGTGACAACTGGGCAACAGATGCTGAAGCCATTTTCCATTTTTGGGTACTATTTATTTCCCCGCACCTTCATCTCTACCAGGGCCTAACATATCACTACTCACCAATCTCCCAGCCCCATGATACCAGATAGTATCCAATAGTAACATCTTCACACCAGTGGGCTGGAAGCTGATATTTATTCAAGCACATTATAGGCTTGCTGTGAAGATTGAAAGATACAAAGATATGTGAAAAGTACCCTGTAAGATAATGAGGATAGTAGCAATGAATGTTGAAGTCTAGAAAATGCCTACTGTGTGCCAGGCACTGTTCTAAGAACTTTGTCTTAATTTCTGTCATTCCTCATTAAAGTTCCCATGTGGTAGGAACTATTAGCATCTTGTTGTACACATGAGGAAACAGATAGAGAGAGCTGAAGCCACCTACCCAAGATAACACAGATAGTTAGAAAGTGATGGTGCCAGGGCTATAAGCCAAGCAGGCTGGCTCATACAGGAGATGCTATAGTGTACACTTGGGCTGTTTTATTTTCTCTACATGAGGACTGAACAATTGTTGCTGTCGTTGTTTTCTCCTTCTAAAGAACTTTTAATTCTTTAGAATTAGTGTTAACTTTGGGGGAGGGGAGCTCATTCTTATCTGAAATCATAACATTCATTTACTCTTTGGTTCATTGCTGTTGTACATTGAATTGCGTCCTCCCCAAAACGCATGTGGGAGTCCTAATCCCCAGTACCTGTGCATATGACCTTATTTGGAAATAGGGTCTTTGCAGATGTAATCAGGATGAGGTCATACTTGATTAGGGTGAGCCCTATTCCAATATGACTAGTATCCTTATAAGGAGAGAAAGATTTAGAAGTAGAGACACACACAGAAAGAAGACAGAGGCAGAAATGGCAGCAATATGGTGATAAGTTAAAAAACAGCAAAGATTTCTGGCAATCACTAGAATCTAGGAAGAGGTAAAAAGAATTCTTTCCTACAGGTTTTAATGGGAGCGTGGCCTTGCTGATACATTGATTTCAGATTACTATCTTCAAGATCTGTGAGAGAATAAATTTTTGTTGTTTTAAGCTTCTCAATTTGTTGTAATTTATTACAGCAGCCCTAGGAAATTGATACAATCATGTATTGAGCATCTGCTATATTCCAGACTCACTAGGGATGACATTAAATGAGACAGGAACTCTGACCCTAACATGTTTACATCCTGGTGGATCTAGCTTAGTTACAATTCTGCTCTAGAAAAAAAAAGTAATAATAACCAAGTAATGGTTTGAACAGCAGGAGAAACAAATTCTAGTTCAGCCCCTTTAAAATGACCTGTGGCCTTGAAGAAGCTTTCCCTCTCTGGGTCAATCTTTTCCCTTCTTCTGTGAAATCAAGGAGTTGGCCCAGATACTTCTGAAGGGGTATCTTTTTTTTTTTTTTTTCTTTTAATTTTATTGTTGTTGTATTACATCCATCCCTTTTTTGCTCCCCTCTGTCCCCCTCCCCACCCACCCTTTCCCCCCAAAGTCAATCCCACCTGTTGTCCATGTCCATGTTTCCTTTATACTAGGTTCTTGTCTAGGCTGCTCCCCTTCTTTGCCTCTGCCTCCCCCCTCCCCCCAACCCCTTTCCCCCTGACCACTGCAGGCCTATTCCTTGTATTCATACACTTGGTTCTGTTTTGCTTGTTGTTAGTTTTGCTCATTGTTGTCCCGTAATGGGTGAGAACATATGATACCTGTCCTTCGCTGACTGGCTTATTTCACTAAGCATAATATTCTCTAGTTCCATCCATGTTGTTGCAAAGGGTACAAGTTGAAGGGGTATCTTAACTCCTAAGTTCTATAACTTGCTGGGATAAGGACAGGTGGGTAAGAGACAGTGTACTTCCATATTCTTTCTCACTACTACCTTTTTGGGGCTCTTGCACTCTGGCCACTGTTCTCCTGCCTGAACCTTCCCAGTGCCAGGTACCAGACAACTGGGAACAGCTCCTATGTTCCAAAGCCACCAAAATTATTCAGCCCAGCCAATGCTAAATCTGCAAACCTACCTTTCCCAATCCTTCCTGAAGAAACCATAATAAAGGCTTTGATCCTAGGTTTCTTTTGCATCTCAGACTTTTCTAGTCTTATTTTTCAATCCCCAGACCCCAATAGTTGACTCCTTTTATTTGGTTCTCTAGTAATAGATTCAAGATTATGTATATCATAAAATTTTAATAAGTCCACCTCATTGTGCGGAGAGGAAAGGAGGTCAGTATAAATTAATGAAAAGTCTGAGGAATAAGATTACTAAAAAATATAGTTTTATTACTCCCTGATTTATATGGTGGCAGAGATGACATGGTGGTGAGGGAAGAGGACGAAGTTAAGAATTTTTTGGATGTGATTTAACAAAGAGAAAAGGTTTAATTTATAACAACTATATTCCTTATTTACAAATGATGCTACTAAAAACACCCTCACTTAAGTAGGTTAATATTTCTCTTGTCGGCAATCACTTTGCCTGGTGAAACATTTTTGCTGCTACAGATGCTAGTAAAATTCTTCTGCTGCAACTCTATATAACAAAATGATTTTCCTCACCTTGCAGGCAAGCCATAGTATAGATCAAGCAATAGAAAATCTTGTCAAAGGGAAATCCAGTACAACAAATTCTCTCTTCTCCTGGCTCACAGAATAGTCCCATCTTCAGGGCAGCCTTCCAAAAGGCTGAGCTCAGTGAGTGCCATAGCATAACCAACCCTGGAGTTAAATCTTTGCTGGCTTCTGTTGTTTCAGACCTAACTCATGTCTGGTCACAATTGGATCCAGATCTATTTTGAGATGGTATCCCCAAACAGTCCACATACCCGACACCTCCAAGCTTCGGCAACCTGGTTTAGCAGCCTGCATAGTCTGTCAAAATCCTAACTCCCGTCTCAAGGTCCAGATCAAAGATTCCCTCTCCAGGAAGGTGCCTCTGATTTTTCCAGGCGGAATCTCTGCCTCTGTCTGCCCCCATAGCACATCTACTATAATATTTGTATCCCTGCTTAACAGCTTTCTGTGTGCCTCTGAGACAGAAAGAATGTGCCCTTGAGCCCTGGGTCCCACCCATCTCTGGTGAGGCAGTGCAGCCCAGTAGTCAAGTAGAAGTGGCCCCAGCTCCACTATCCAGCAGCACACAGATGGTAAACCAGCCTCAAAACACTGTGAGGATTCAATCAGATGATAACCCAAAAGTACTTAGCACAGAGCCTGGCAAAAAGTAAGCTAAAAACATATAAACAATTTTCCCCTGAACACTGGTGTAAAAACATGAGGTCACAGGATAGCCACACATTAAACAGTCCTGGTTTTATACCAGTGTTATTATTAATAAAGCCCTTTCTCATTCCCATAAATGTCTCAATTTGGATGACAAATTATATGACCACCTAAGACAGTTGGAAAGAGGTCTGTTTTATTTACCAGTGTCCCCAGTATATCAAACAGTGCTTAGTACATATTAAGTGCTTAATGAAAATTTGTCAAATGAATGAATGTGTATCCAGTGCCTGGCAAATGTCTGGCACCTGGGGGAAACTTCATAATGGACAGTCTTTCAGTATTTCTAAGCACCTCTTGACTCAGAGGAAGCATGAATCAAGGCTTGGTGAGTGAGTGAATGAATGAATGAGTCCCTCAACCCCCAACCACTGCCACCAGTTTCTTTATTGCCAATAGTACCTCTGGGGGAAGAAAGAAAATGTCATGTCACAGAGGTAGGAAGAAGAGTAGGTCAGATAGAAGAGGTGAGGATGATGCTCCTCCCATGATACTGTAGAAAGGGCTGGCTACAACAGAGTCCAGTCTTCATTCCCTAGATAAAAATTAGGGATTGGCTTCCCCATGGAAGTAGCAGGAAGCCACAGCCTAGGTTGGCCTGACCAGTGGGCCAGCAGGTTCCTGAGTGTGCTGGAACCCCTGCCTCCACCCAATATTCCAGATAGAGGTAGTGCTCAGGGTTCCAGCAGGAACTGCCTATCCCTCAGCAGCCCACAGAGCCACAGGGGTGAGCCCACCTAAATCCAGGTGCCAGAAGGAAAAGAATGGGGAAGATTATTTTTCCCTTCCAGGCTCAGAAAGGAAATTTCACATGTTGTAGCCAAAATTTTTTGGATGCAGACCACACACTAGACATGATGGTAAGAACTTAAAGAACATTAATTCAGCCATCAGAACAGCCCTATGAGGTAGTTACCCCCATTTTACACATGGAGAAAGTGAGTTTGAGAGGGGAAATGACTTGTCAGAGGTCACAGAGATAGTAAGAGACTGAGTATCCCAGAGCCAAATCCCCCGGGGTAGGAATCAAACAGAAATCCTCTCCATCTCTCCCAATCCATTATAAGAAAGCCCAGTTCTTACTCCTCTGGGGCAGGCTGTGTGACCTTGAGTCTGGCTTACCCTCTCTGGGACTCACTACCCTTTTCCAAAGCTAATGTTCCAGGAGGCCAGGACACATCCCAAGGCCAGGACATCCCTTCCTCCTGAGACCACAGGGCTTCAGGGTGACCAGGCTCTGGGTAAGTCCAGATGTCCAGGAACATATTGATTAACTTGAGGGCCTGGGGCGAGGTACCTGTCTGAACCCACTTTCTGAAGAAGCTTCTGATGCTGGGCGGAAAAAATCAAGCTACAGATCTGAGATCTGAGCCTGCGGAGTTCTTGCGTCACCAGATAGGGGACTCCCCCAGCCCCTCCTGCTCCCCCTTCCCCATTGTGCTTGGAGAAGGGCTGTGAGCAGGGATCAAGGAAAAGGCCAGGCTGGAGATGCGGAAAGCACCTGGTGAAGGGGTCCTTCAGCACACACTCCATCTCTTAGAGGGAGAAACCACCTTTGAGGGACGAGAAGCCCCCAGCCCAGGTTCACAGTCCCTAGTCCACAGCTCTGGTACCGTTCCTGACCTGCAGGAATCGGGGCCCGAATAAAGAGGGGCCCAATACTGGGGGAAAGGCAGGCAGAGAAGTCAGAGCCAACCGTGAGGGAAAAAATTGGGAGATGGGGGTTTTAGCGCTCTGGACACCCCCCACCCCCACCCCCCCTAGTTCTGGGGCTGCTCCGAGCCCGGAAAGTTTGCGCGCTCCTTCCCCGCGTCCGCAGGCGCCGGGTCCGCAGGCGCCCACCCCCGCCCGCTCCTCCTGCCGCCTGGTGCCGGCTCAAGGTCACTGCTGACAAGGCGCCTGCCTGCTTGGGGCGAGGGGACCCAGGACATGTTCCAGCAAAGGCTCGGGCTCTGGCCCGGCAGGGATCCCTGGGGCCGGGCACCTAAGGACAGAAAGCTGGGGGAGAGGGGAGGAGGCCCAGAGCCCGGTACCAGGCGCCCCTGCCTCACCTGCGCCGGCTTCGCGAGCGAGATGCTACCGCTGCCGCTTCAGCCGCCACTGGTGCGCGCCCGACCCGGCCCTGCCTCGCTGCGGCTGCGGTTCCTCTGCCACCGCGGCCCGCGCTCGCCTCGCCCCGCGGCCCCTCCGCCGCCCGCCCGCCCGCTTCCCTCCCTCGCCGCCGCCTCTGCCACCGCTGCACTGCGCTCCGCCCGCCTCCCTTCTTTCCTCCCTCCTCTCTCCGCGCCCTCCTCCTTGCTCCCTCCTCCCGGCGCTTTCCCCCTTGGCCCTCCCCAAACTCCACACCCAGAGCGCCCCGCGGGACTGGAGAGCACCGTCCAGCCCCCTCTGTCCTCCACACACCTCTGCGGGACTGCCCCAAGAGGGGTCTCTGGCCTTTTTCTGAGCACCTTCTGCAGGTACTCCATCAGAACCTGCCCCTTATCCCACTCCACCCCCACCAGCAGCCCAGCTCTTAGAGGCACCCCTCCTCCTGGTCTAGGGTGCCTCAACCTATCCTCCTCCCTTCCCGCACACAGTTGGAACCTGCGTGGCTAGGGTCACACAATGGGGGTGAATTGAAGTGTAGAGCTCGCAAATGGAGAGACCTAGCTTTGGTGGACTCAACTCTTGAGAAAAGATGAGCGTAGGGCAGGGCCACCTGTCGGCCCCCAGCCTCCAGCCTGGCATGGTCTAGAACCTGGAGGCGTCCAGGACAGAGTCCCAGTCTGAGAAGAAAGGTAAAAACCCCAGGCAGGCAATGAAAGCACCTCCCCAAAGCAGGTTTCCCTTCCTTGGCGCAGGCCCCAGGTGGCTGAAAAGCCTTGCTCCACCAGGAAGCCCAGCCATCTGACTCCCAGCGCCTTGGTCTGCTTCATGCCATCAATTAATCATGCCTGCTTTATTTATTTATTGGCTTTATAAAAAGCCAAATGCACTGCTCTGCTGGCAAGAAGAGACAGGGTATCCCCCCTTCCACTTGGGTGGAAGGAAGAGAGGGGCTGACCCCTGGTAACTCCCCCTCCCCAGGCCTTGGTTTGGTGAATGAGGAGCCTGGAAAAATGCTGGGCTCTGAGTGTTTGGAACACCTACTTTCTGGGAGTGACTGGGATCTTGCCACCATTCATGAAACCAAAATTCATCATGGTCTGTACTCTGTATCCCTGGGATGGAGCACAGAATATTCACTCTTGAGGCCTTGTACATAAGAGGTAGAAGGGGAGCTTGGGAGGTCAGTGACCAGAAGGAAATCCAACAGGTGTGAGAGGAGGTATCTCCAGGCTCTTCTTGGCTCAGAGCACTCCGTTCTCACTGCTCTACACCTGGCTTGGCAGGTGGCTCTGCAACTCCTGTCCTCTCCCTGGGGTGCCCAGAGGACATCTCTCCATAGATGCCCCACCAACCCACATTTCCTCCTACCCTGCCCATCCCAACTAGTAATACTGCAGTGCCTCCAAATGGCCAGCTCCAGGCACTCCCATCACCAAGTCCTTATTGACGCCTCCTCACCCCCAAAGTTCCCTGGAATTTCTTCTGTTGAAGGGCTCTCCTTCAGGCCCTTAACACCTCTCTTTGGATTCTCACAGTGGCATCCTCTCTGCCTCATCCTACTGCCACATAGCTTTCATGAAGCCATACACAGATCATGCCTGCTCCTGCTCTAAAACCTTTTATAGCTCCCCAATGCCCTCAGAAGTCCCATAGTTTCTGGCTGCCATTCAAGGCCTTTTATGCTCTGACCCCCACTGTCCATTCCACTCCTTTCCCACCTCGGTTCACATTGTCCCTCCTGGATACACATTTAAAATGATACCCTATTGTGTCTCTTTTCTGTTCCTTGGACGAAAATGCCTTTATCCCTCTCAGTCTCTACCCAGTCATAGTGCCAAAGCTCAGCTCTAGTTACTATCTCTTTATGAAACCTTCAGAAATCATCAGGCAAATTGAAAAAGCAAATAATAGATGTGAAAAACTGCAAAATGGGAGGCAACTCAGTGCAAAAGTGAGTGACACCATAAAAGTCCTTGTGACAAAACTCATCAATTGTATAACTTTGGACATGCCTTTGAACTCCCCGAGCCTGTCAGTGCACTTGTTAAAATGGTGACAAATTCCATAGTCTACTTGAGGATAAGCACTCGACAAATGGTAGCTCTAGTTATTTTTGAGAACCCACTGTGTGCTAAAGCTCTAGAATTTGCAAGAATGATGCCAAACTCAAATGTCTAAGGACTTGGCAATACTGAGTGAGATGAGCTGGTCTGACTGATAGCTCTCTCCCCTAGAATCTACATATAGGAAAAAGCAATAATGTGTGAGGTGACAAATAGCAGCTGACACTAGCTCAGTCTGGGGAGGTGATGAGGAGTGGTGGGGACTGTGGCATATGAGTAGGTCCTATTATAGCCACTACTCAGCTCCACTTGACTGTGGCCAAGTAGGAATACAAGACTAGACTGCCAGTTTTCTATTTTATTTTTTTCGAGAAGCTGGACACTTGGAATTTTATGTGAATACTTTTGATCTTTAAATGTCATCAACTAACTTTTAAGAAAATTTAGAACTCCGAGAGGGCCAAACACAATATAGCTGTGGTAGATCTCTGACCATTAGGCTGGTAGTTTATGACCTCTGGGCTAGCAGGAGGAAGATCAATGTTATCTATTTACACACAAACACACACACACCTCTTTCTCTCTGTGGCAGAATGTGGTCATGGCCACTTCAGAGTCACAAAGGGTCATGGGAATGGAATAGAAGTAGCACCTCAGTGCAGCTGAGGCACTGGGATCAGAACCAGAGCAGAAGGCCTACTGCTGCACATGGGGACATAGACCAGATACCTCTCCTCAATGAGTGTGTTTCCTCATCTGATAATGGGCAGGGGAGGGTGAGGAATTACTCAGATGTGGCTGTGAGGTGATGGATATGTGAAATGAGGACACAGGAGGAGGTTGCGCTGATCACACAGAAATGCACTTGGGAGTAAGAGAGCTGCAACAATATGGACACCTAAGAGAGTCCCACTCCACTAAAAATAGGGCCTGACACACTCTTGAAACTTGAAGACTTCTTAAAAGATGGAATTGGCAGCAAATTATGAGGAAAATGGACTCTAGAGGAGGAGGAAGAAGAGATAGGGAAGTGACTGGTGCTTGACAAGCTGAATGAGCACGTTATCTCTGAGTTCCTAAGAAGAGAAAGAAGCATACATCCTTGCTGGCCTCTTAGAGGCAGTGGCCAAAAATGGCCAACAGCAAAACTGTAAATGATGGTGTCATCTCAGGGTCGGACCATCAAAGTCCCTCAAAAGTATTTTTGATGGGATGGGATCAAAGCTGACTTTACTTTCCAATTCCCCACAATGACTATGTCTTACTATAGTTATAAAGTCATTAAATACTTACACTTGAAATGATGATCCATGGAAATAAATTAATGATTGAGATATTCATCAGACAGACGTCACCTTGAAAACAACATTCTCTAGCTATACTTTTATCTCACAAACCTGGAGAACTTGTTAGCAGAATCATGTAAAGAGATTCTTGGGGCTGACTCATGTCTCCAGAGTTGGAATCTTCAAGGGGAGGAGGCTGGAAATATGTACTTGACACCCACTCCACCTACTCCCATCCAATGAACTAGAAAGTTGGGCTGACTTTGAGCTGAGCAGGGGATAAAGGAAAGAAAAAGCCAGATGCATCTCATTAAGGGACTCTAAATGTAGCCAGGAAAACCCAACTTTCCCAAGGCAAGGGCATGCTTGAGACACAAAGTACCACCAATGGAGACTTAACGGGGATTTCCTCTGGGGTGGATGTGGGTAGACAGGATGTAGATTTTTAAGTAAGAGTACAAATAACAGCAGCCCTTGCTGCTGTGGTTCAGTGGATTGAGCACCGGGTCTTCGAACCCAAGGGTCGCTGGTTCAATCCCCAGTTAGGGCACATACCTAGGTTGCAAGCCAGGTCTCCAGGCAGGTCCCCAGGTGGAGGCAGGTGAAAGGCAACCATACATTGATGTTTCTCTCCCTTTCTTCCCCACTCCTTTCCTCTCTCTAAAATAATGAATAAAATCTTTTTAAAAAAAGGACAAAAGAAAAAGAGTACAAATGACAGGAACAAGAGCTAAACTCTATTAAGTATTGATGACTATTATTAGTATTTTAAGTATGCTGATCTCATCCTCCCAACAATTCTATTGGGTTGGCCAAAAAGTCCATTTGGTTTTTTCTATAAAATATTATAAAAGACTCACTTTTCATTTTCACCAATAACTTTATTGATTTGGATATTTTGAGGCTGTCTCCCATATGGTATAACATTGATTGTTCTCAATTAATGTTTTGATTTGATTGCTATCAACTTCCACCGGTCTACCCACATGTGGAGTATTGTCCAGCAAGAAACTAGCCCCACAAAACTTCACAAACCACTGTTAACATATTTGATTAGTCACAGCACCTTCTCCACACAGTGTACAAATCTTTTTTTGTATTTCAGTTGCATTTTTACCTTTCTTGAAATAATAAAGTATAATATGCTGAAAATGTGTATTTTCTTCCATCTTCAATATTAAAATGGCTACACAAAAATTCACCAATTTTGATAAGTTTTTAAAAATGCACACTGATGTGACAGCTGTCACAATACAATCTAACAAAATTGTTTTGAACAAGGTTGAAGACAACTGAGTGCTACTACAGCCATTTTACGGAAAAAAAAACAAACAAACTTTTTGGCCAAGCGAATAGACAGGGAGGGACCAGTTTTGTGGAAAACAGTTTTTCCACCACCAGGGTGTGGAGGGGGATGGTTTAGGGATGATTCAAGTGTGAGTGCCCTCCTGCTGTGAGGCCCAGTTCCTAATAGGCTCAGACTTCTACCAGCCAGGAAGTTTGGAACCCCTGCAATATCAGGCAGATATTTGTTAGCAGATGCTACTGATGTTCCACCCTGCCCTCTACCTGGAAGGTACACCCAGCTCCTGGCTCTGTGAATATGGCTTCTCCCACTTGTCCCCTTGTTCAGATACTGTCCTTCATTGATGGGAACCCCTACGTGGCAATATCCTCTATGGAGCAATTCACCATCCAGCACTCTTCCTGGGAGCAGGCTGATTCAGGTGGACTTCTTTGGAAACCACATTTGTCTGGAGTTTCTTCTCCCTCTTTTCCCTACAGATTTTTCTAGAGAGCACTCCCTCAATTAAATTCCATGCACCAGAATTCCTGTTTCAGGCTCTGCTCCTGGGAACCAGATCTCAGATCATTTTCCTATCCCCATTTTGTAGTTGAGTAAATGAAGGCATGGATCAGCTAAGACACTGAACTGGAGAGGAAAAGTTAGACCAGCTGCCTCTTCTCCATCCCCAGGAGGACCCCACTAAGAAGAGGAGGGAACAGGAGCAACAGCATGTCAGGAGAGACAACAAACATGGAGGATGAGGAGGGGAGGGGAGGGATCAGATGGCTGGAGTGCCAGTGTATGAAGTGTGACATCAGGTGAGAAGTAGAATGAAAATGACCATAAAAATTCTTGAGTCCCATGCTGAGAATTCATCCATTCATTTATTTAACATGTGGGTACCTATGGTGAGCCAGGCCCTTGCACTTAAACTGTGTGCAGGATTCAAAGATGAGTGTGTACAAATTCTTTTCCTCAGGAAGGGCTGGTGGAATAGGAAAGGTATTAGGAAGGGGATAGGTCCACAAAAGCTCAAGTTTGCACCAGACCCAAATGGTAAGATAAGCAAAAGTGGACAATTTTTGATGGGATATGTAATAAGAGTAGGTAGGCACAGAGCCCCTCCTTGAACTAAAAGCAGGAAAGATAGAAATAAAAAAAAAGTGTTCAACTCCACTCTTCCATGGAAGAGAAGGACCCTTGGGCTGAACATCAACCAACATGGCAAGGAAGGACAAGACTGATTCCTCTGTTGACAGTGTTTATCAAGATGAAATTCATCATGGACAGAGAGCCTGTTCAGCACTATGTCATTTTGCAACTGCAATCCCTCAAGTTCAGATGGGGATCTCCATCTGACTTGGAAACCAGGTGTTTGATGGAGAATGCTGCGAATTCAAATTGACCATGGGTGTCAATTTGCCATATTGACATGGGCGTATGCCAGGGTTGGCTGATGGAAAAGCTAGTGCAGTTGGAGGCTGGAAACCCTGTCATGTTAAGAACCTGAGTGAGGCGGCGGGGAGAATGTGGGAGGAGGAGGATGATTTTCAGGCCATGCCTATAAATTTTGATGTATTCTGTGAGCCTACGGATAGCAGATTGGGCCACCCAAAGATCAGACTGCAGTCCCACAGAGATAGCTTTCCCATAGTGCTAAGCTGAACATCTTCACTGGGTAGGAAGATGCACCAAGTAACCTCTGGATCTTCCTCCAGCTTGGACCCAGGAAGGGTTCTAAACCAGACCTTGAAATATGCTAGGACCCCCAACTAACATTTGACAAAGGGGGAAGGAACATCCAATAGAGTAAAAACAGTCTCTTCAACAAATGGTGTTGGGAGAACTGGACAGCAACATGCAAAAAGGTAAAACTAGACCACCAACTTACACCATACACCAAAATAAACTCAAGATGGATAAAGGATTTAAGCATAAGCAGTGCCACCATAAAGGTCCTGGAGAAAAATAGAGGCAGTGAACTTTCGGATATCCTACGCAAAAATACGTTTACTGATACTTCACCAAGGACAAATGAAATCAAAGAACGAATCAACAAATGGGACTATATCAAATTGAAAAGTTTCTGTTCAGCTCAAGAAAATCTCAGCAAAATTCAAAGGGAACCAACTGTATGGGAAAACATAATTGCTAATGATACCTCAGACAAGGGTCTGATCTCCAAAATATATAAAGAACTAATGCAACTCAACACCAGGGAGACAGACAGCCCAATTAAAAAATGGGCAAAGGACCTGAACAGACAACTCACTGAGGAAGAGATACAAAGGGCCCAGAGGCATATGAAAGAATGCTCAACATCACTAGTCATCAGAGAGATGCAAATTAAAA
>PVIW01011956.1:0-25090 GCA_004026585.1 Noctilio leporinus | reverse complement strand
GCTGTAGGTCTGCCATTCCCTTCTGGCTTGTAGTGATAACCTTAGTGGAGCCCCTACTGTGTGTTATCAGCTGTTTCTCACTTGCTGCTTTTACATTCTCTTTTTGTCTCTGAAATTTGCCATTTTAATAATGATGTGTCTTAGAGTGGGCCTGTTTGGGTTCATCTTCCTAGGGGCCCTCTGTGCTTCCTGAATTTCCATGACATTTTTTTCATTTCAAGTTAGTGAAGTTTTGTGTCATTGCTTTTTCAAACAGGTTTTCTATCCTTGCTCCTATTCTTCATCTTCTGGTATCCCTACATGTGGACATTATTACTATTCATGTTGTCCTGCAGCTCATTTAAACCTCTTAATTCTTTACCATTCTTTTCTCATTCTGTTGCACTCTCTGGGAATTTTTTTCTATGTTGTCCTCCAGCTGACTGATCTGATTCTCTGTTTTCTCTAGTTTGCTTTTGATTCCTTCTACTATGTCTTTAATTCAGTAATTGTATTCTTAATTTCTTCCTGGTTCTTTTTAAAGATTTTTTTATTATTTTTAGAGAAGAGGGGAAGGGAGAGAGGTGAGAGGGAGAGAAATATCAATGTATGGTTGCCTTTCACCTGCCTCTGGCTATCGACCTGGCTTGCAACCTGATTATGTGCCCTGGCTGGGAATCAAACCAGCACCTATCCAATGAGCCACCAGCCAGGGTCATCCTTGTTCTTATTGTTAGTTTCTATGTCCTTTTTAATGCTTGTCTAGCTCTTTGTAAGGTTATTGTAGCTTCCTTGAAGTTCTTCATAGTTCCCTTGATATTACTTGTAGTTTTCTTTTAGCTTGCTGAGCTCATTGAGTTTCTCTATAATTGTTATTTTTGAATTCCATATCTAATAGTTTTCTTGTTTCTATTTCATTTAACACTATTTCTAGGGATTCCCTATTTTCCTTTTGATTGGGGCATGTTTCTTTGTCTTCCCATTTTATGTGACTCTTCTTGTTTGTTTTTGCTTCTTAGAGTGGTCTGTTTTGACATCCTATCTTTGTAATGTCATCTTCCATGTTAGAATACCTGTAGGATTCAGTCTATTTTAAATTTTAAAATTTATGTTCTATAGAGTAGTGCCAATTTTTCCTCCATTGCCCTCTACTATTCCACCCACACCCCACTCCCTCAGTCAATCTTCTCCATGTTGTCTATGTCCATGGGTTATTTATACATGTTTTTTTTTGTTGTTGTTGTTTAGTTTTTTTTTTTTTTTTAACTTAATCATTATCCTTTTTTACCCCCTTCTGCTCCTTCCACCTCCACTCCAGTTACTATCAATATATTCCTTGTTTCCAAGCCTCTGGTCATATTGTAGTCACTTGTTTGTTTTTTTATAGTAGGTTCCTTTATAGTAGGTTAGATCACATGGTATTTGTCTTTCACCTCCCAGCTTACTTGAATTAGCAAATATTCTCAAGTTCCATTCATGCTGTTGTGAAAGGTAGAAGTGACTTCTTTTTTTAAATTTAATTTTACTGTTGTTGTATTATATCCATCCCCTTTTTCCTCCCCTCTGCCCCCTTTGCCACCCACCCACTCCCCCACAAAGTCAACGTCCCCCACTTGTCCATGTCCATGGTTCTTCCATACTAATTCCTTGATTAAACTGCTCCCCTTCTTTGCTTATTCCTCCCCACTACCCTCTCGCCACAGAAGGTATATTCATTGTATTCATATGTCTGGTTCTGTTTTGCTTGCTTGTTTGTTTTGTTCGTTATTGTCCTGTAATGGGTGAGATCATATGGTATTTGTCTTTCACTGATCGCCTTTGGCTTATTTTACTAAGCATAATACTCTCCAGTTCCATCCATGTTGTTACAAAGGGTAGGAGTTCCTTATTTCTTTCTTATGTGTGGTATTCCATTATGTAAATTTACCAAAGTGTTTTGATCCAATCATCCACTGAATGGGCACTTAGGCTGTTTCCAGCATTTGGCTATTGTAAATAGCACTGCTATGAATGTAGGGGTACATATGTTCTTCTGAATTGGTGTTTCAGGGTTCTTCAGGTATAGTCTTAGTAGTGGAATTGCTGGATCAAAAGGCAGTTCCATTTTTAGTTTTTTAAGGAAACTCCATCCTGTTTCCCATAGTGGCTGCACCAGCCTGCATTCCTTCCAACAGTGCACCAGGGTTCCTTTTTCCCCACATCCTCATCAACACTTGTTGTTTGTTGATTTGTTGATTTGTTGATGATTGCCATTCTGACAGATGTAAGGTGGTACATTATTGTGGTTTTAATTTGCATCTCTCTGATGGCTAGTGATGTTGAGCATTCTTCCATATGCCTCTGGGCCCTTTGTATGCCTTCTTCAGAGAGTTGTTTGTTCAGGTCTTTTGCCCATTTTTTAATATGGCTGTCAATCTTTGTGGTGTTGAGTTGCATAAGTTCTTTATAAATTTTGGAAATCAAACCCTTGTCTGAGGTATCATTGGCAAATATGTTTTCTTATACAATTGGTTCCCTTTTAATTTTGCCGGTGTTTTCTTTAGCTGAACAGAAACTTTTCAGTTTGATATCGTGTTTGAAGGGTAGGAGTTACTTCTTTCTTTGTGCTGTGTGGTACTCTATTGTGAAAATGTATCACAGTATTTTTATCCACTCATTTATTGCTTCAAATTTTGTTAGTTTCCAGTACTTGTCTAATGTAAATAACACTGCTATAAACATTGAGTTGTGTAGGTTCTTTGAATTGCTGTTTCAGGGTTCATTATTTTTAAAATTGATTTATTGTTGTTGAATTATAGTTGTTCCATTTTTTTCCTCAGTGCTCTCCCCAGCCCTACCAATGTCTCCCTCTCTTCTACAATCAATCCTAACCTTGTTGTCCATGTCCATGGGTCATTTATACTAATCCTTAACTAAACTCTCTCCCTTTTTTCCCCCTACCACCCCCTCCCCTTTTCCCCTTTCCTCTGAACACTGTCAGTCTGTTCCTGTCATGAAAGGTGAGAGTTATTTTTTCTTCTCATGAATAGTATTCCATTGTGTAAATGTACCATAGTCTTTTGATTTATTCAGCCACTTATGGGCACTTGGGTTGTTTCTCACACTTGGCTATTGTAAATAGCCTGTTGTGAACATAGGGTTGCATATGTTATTTTCAATTGGTGTTTCAGTATTCTTCATGTATAGTCTTAGCAGTGCAATCACTGGATCAAAAGGAAGTTCCATTTTTAGTTTTTTGGTGAACTTCCATACTGTTTTCCATAGTGGCTGCACCAGTATGCATTCCTACCAACAGTGCAAGAGGGTTCCCTTTTTTTCCACATACTCACGAGCACTTGTTTTGTTAATGATGGCCATTCTGACAGGTGTGAGGCAGTTTTTTTTGTTTTTGTTTTTTTAAGATTTTATTTATTATTTTCAGAGAGAGGGAAGGGAGAGAGGCAGAGAGGGAGAGAGGCATCAATGTATGGTTGCCTTTCACCAGCCTCCAGCCATGGACCTGGCTGGAGACCTGGCTTGCAACTGCTTATGTACCCTGGCTGGGGAATCAAACCAGCAACTTTTGGGTTCGAAGGCCAGCACCTTATCCACTGTGCTACCAGCCAGGGCTTGAGGTAGTTTTAACCACAGTGATTGCATTGTATAGATAGATTGCTTTGGGAACTTTAATGTTAATCCTTCCATTCCATGAACACAATATATGCTTCCATTTATTTTTTTGGTCCTTAATTTCTTTCTTCAGTGTTCTTTAGTTTTCTGAGTAATAGGTATTTTACCTCTTTGGTTAAGTTTATTCCTAGGTAATTTATTTTTCTTGTATATATAGTAAATGAGATTATTTTTAGTTTTTGTTTCTGATATTTCATGGTTGTTGTATAAATATACCTTCAATTTTTGAATATTGACTTTGTATTCTGCTATATTCCCAAATTCACTTATTAGGTTGAATAGTTTTTGATGGAGTCTATAGGGCTTTCTATGTATGCTATCATGTCATATGCAAATAATAATAATTTTACTTCCTCTTTTTCAATTCAATCCCTTTTTAAATTTTTTCTTGTCTAATCCTTGTGGCTTGACCTTTCAATACTATATTGAGTAAAAGTGGTGAAAATGGACACCCTTGTCTTGTTCCTGATCTTAGGGGCAATCTCTTAGTTTTTGCCCCTTGAGAATGATGTTGGCTGCAGCTCTTTGTAGGTGGCCTTTATTATGTGAGGTAGTCTTCCTCTAGGTAGATAAAAAAAAACACCTCTGGGTGTTTTTTATCATAAATGGTTGCTGTGCTTTATCAAATGCTTTTTCAGCATCTATTGATATGGTCATGGGTTCTTTTGTCTTTAATTTTGTGTGGTGTTTGGTGTATTATGTTTATTGATTTGGGAATATTATACTATCCTTGCATCCCTAGGATGAACCCCACTTGATCATGGTGTATGATCTTTATAAGCTATTTCTGGATGTAGTTTCCAATATTTTGTTGAGGATTTTAGCATCTGTGTTTATTAGTGATATTGGCCTGTACCTTTCTTTCTTTGTTATATCTTTACCTAGTTTGGAATTAGGATAGTACTGGCCTCATAGGTAGAGTTTGGGAATCTTCCCTCTTGAAATTTTTGGAATAGTTTTAGAAAAATAGGAGTTAGCTCTTCTGTAAATGTTTACATAATTTGTTTGTGAAGCCATCCAATCCAGGGCTTTTGTGTGCTGGGAGTTTTTAAAATTACTGCTTTAATTTCACTAGCTGTTATCTATCTATTCAGGTCTTCTGCTTCTTCTTGATTCAGATTTAGAAGATTATATGTTTTTAGAAATTTTCCCATTTCACCCAAGTTGTCAAATTTTTGACATATAGTTGTTCATAGTAATTTCCTACAGTCCTTTGTATTTCTATAGTAATGGCTATGATTCACCTCTATCATTTTTAATTTTATTTGTGTCCTATTTATTGTTGTTGTTGTTGTTGTTCTACATAAGCCCTAATTGGACTATTCTATGAATCTATTCAATGATTTCTATTTTATCAGGAATTGGGTCCCGTATAGCTTCATCTATTCAAATTTGTCTTCACCAGATGGATCATTGCTGTAAAGGCTAAAGGCCAAACTCCTTCACTTTTTGTTCAGAATTCTCCAGAGTTTTAAGTCCAGTAGATCCTGTATAAAAATAAGCTCCAGCTAGACACATTGTTTTTAGACAAATTTTGTACATTCTAGTTTTTTATGAAATCTCCTGGCCTGCAATTTCCTACCTTCTCTTTTCTAAATCATTGTCAAATCCCTGCTTTTGTTTTTCTTTCTCACTCAAGTTTCTCTGATCACCAAAAGCTGCAGTGAAATTCTTATCTGAATGCTGTATCACTTCAGTCTGATAATTAGTTAGGACTCAACATATGTATATTGCCTGCTATTGGCATTTAACTTTTCCAGTTTTGTTTCTCATCTCTATATTTAATATCTCAGGGCTGAGAACTGTGCCATATTAAAGTTGTTGATACTTTGGTTTTGTATCAATCATATTTTACATTTTATTCAAAACTAATTTTTATTAAAATTGTTCTTCAAAATGATTTTCCCTTTTGTTGGGTTCTGTTTGAGGCTCTGGGTCTTGTTTCATCTTTTGCTTGTCCAGTTGTTAGGAACTCTTGAGTAAGGATTTTAACTCATGCAGGGGAAAGAACAATTATCTAAAGTTGTGTATCCTTGTGCTTCCAGCAAGGAAGGGTCATGATGAGAATAAATGGAAGCTCCTTTGGGCTGTAAGATTTCACAGGTCATGCCTTTGGGGGAGAAATATGAATGATGAGGTATAAAAGTGACCACAAGTCAGGGATGCAGGTTCTAGTTGTGCCCTGCTGTTGACAAGCTGCGTGACTCTGGAAATATTGTTTTGCCTCTCAGAGCCTTACATTGTTACTTGCAAAATTCAAGTGTTCATTCATTTCTAATATAAGTAATTTTGACTAGTGGAATCTCATATAATGCTACTTCTACATCACTTGGTTCATAATTATACCAAAACTTATATCATATTGTCCTAAAGTAGCCTTAGTTATGTTTCTTCTCAGATAATCAACTCTTTGATGTAAGAGGCCACCTAGCATTATCCTTGTATATTTCCCACAATGAATCTACCACTCTTTTGTTAGTGCCCTTGGGCCAGTGTGTTTTGAATGAATAACCATGCAGAAAGGGTTAAGACAAATCATTTTCAACACATATAGCTGTTTACCTTTCACTCTTCTTATAGGAGTTTGAAGGTTTGAGCTCTTACTTTTGGGAAGTAAAACAAATGTTTTGTAAAAATTTTCCACTTTGGTAAATTGACCACTAACCTTAAACAAAATAAATTATGGTTAAGTTTCTGGCCCACAGGCTTCTCTCATGTGTAAACAGTCTATGAACTTTACAATCAGGTTGCTTGATATTGACCACTTTTTACATTGATGGCTTACATATTCCCAGGATTCTTAATTATCTAGTTCAAATGATCACACGAATTTTTGGTGAAATCTCATGTGATCATTTAACAATCAGGAAGGAGGAGGAAGACCATTCTAGAAGGGAAAAAGTTGCATAAGCCAAAGCTTCAGGAAGTGGAAAGATCAATCTAAGATCTATTTTGTAGACAAACTAGTTTTAGCTTCCAACTGGCTTTTTAATAGACCAAGATTGGAAGTGGCTCTTTGTTGTCAAACACAGCTGGATTTGCATTTCCAGTCTACTCACATTTTTATTTGCAATCATTATTAATTCATAATGTGGCATTGACTAATTATTAAAGCAAACATGATAATTTTCTTAGACTAAAAATCACTTTAAATTGTTTTACATTGTTTAGTGTTTAGTAAGAATGAGTGAGTCAAGAAAGCTTTTTTCTTCCCAGGGGTATTGTTAAGTTGGGCTTCTTCTGGATGTTCATGAAAAGAATATAAATGTTTGGTTAGATTTTTTTTATAAGCAATAAAAATAGTGAATCTTTTGAATACATATGACAGTATACTAGGATTCAGCAGTTTCATGGTCTTAGGTAAAATGATAATTTCAGAAATGTTTTTGGTTTGACTTATCACTCACCATTTCTGTGTAATCTACAGGTTTGGACCCCACACTTCCCACCCTTATTTACTTAGCCAGTCTTGTCATTTCCATAACATGGGCTGAGGAACAAGATATGAGTGTTTTTAGCCACCTTGGGTGGAGAAGATTCCTGACTTTTGTGGGTTTTTGGGCACCTACAGGGCTGTTTTCTAGCTGGGATTTTTGACAAGTACAGCAGGAATGCTTTTACATACTCAATAGAAATGAAATAGTATCTTTTATGAGTAATAAAATACTATGGAATTTGGTTAGTTGTGAAAAGTGTGTTCAGAGTTATGTGAATCCTGCCTTTTAAAATTCTGAGGCATCTTTAGGTCAGAGGTTTCTGAAAATGTGGACTTAATCAGATCATCCTTAATCTGCAGAGGAGAATATACTTTCTCTTTATGTGTATTTGAAATATAGGATAAATGTTCATTTTGTTTTGAAAATGTGTTGATGTTAGTAAATGGTCCTTCAGGTCTAGGAAGTTAGAAATAGTAGTTGATTTAAATTTGAATCAAAGAGGCTGCCATTTTAATATTAAAATTCCAGTCCTACTAGAAAATTATGGAAAAATTTTAGATGACTTTAGAACATTTTTAATTGCTTGTATCTCATTTCACAAGCACATAGGAAATTCTTATTCTTCCCATCCAAGTTATATATTAACATAGCTTCTCAGTTCTTTTCTATAGTGTAATGAGTCAAGCATGCTTTAAGTACATAATCATGGACCCCTCCCTCATTGCCCTCACACATCCTTCTGCACCCTGTCTTCCCCCAGCCAAGAAACAGTGTCTTGAGCTTAACTCACTAGATTGGCTTTCCATGAACCAAAGCAATGAAGTCAATACAATGATTTTAAGGTTAAGTAATTATGTCTCCAGGTGACATTTAAACCTTGAAGATGAAACAGGAGTCCGGTCTTTGTGTATTCACCTTAGAATGAATGTTCATGAGATATTGCACTTAAATACTTAGCTGTAGGCAGTTTGCACATAATTAGGATATGGAAGAAGGCATTTTTTTTGTTGTTAACATTTGGGAGGGTAGCCAGTCAATGGAAGCAGAAAGGCTTTCTTTTGAGCTGGTATGGTCTGATTTTTTTCCCTTTCCATTTTTCTCCATGTCAAAGTAGAAGCTAGTAAAGCCCAGCAGTGGTGGCTTTCTTTGTTTAAATTGTCCCTATGTTGACTGGTATTTGGGAACCAGCTGTTTTAAAACATTTATATACTGCTATAGAAAGCAAATCTTTGAATTCAGAACTGTATGATGCTTCTTAATATTCCAAAGGTCTAAATTAAATCTCCTTAATTCTTGGCATACAAACGTGCCATCCTAGTGGACAATTCTATCAATTGCAATAAATGACCTAAAATGAATTTTTAGCTAGGTTTAAATAAATATCATAATGGTATCAAGGATGTTTTAAAAGCTGTTTTCTTATTAATGTAATAATTATTTTCTGAGGGAGAAATATTTTGTTGTCTCAAGAGTGTCAGATATATTCTACATGTGTTTGGGACATGTATGGGCCACTTCTGTACTCATGCATGTCAAACATGAGGCTTTGTTCAAGGTTGTATTATGCATTCAGTGTGACCTATTTGACCAGTTATGGAAAGGGTAGTATAAAAGTGGAAGGAATATCTGAAGCTACACCAAAACAAATTTAGAAAAAAATGTTTGCTTAAATGTTGAGAAAGCCTATAGCATTTGGCACTAAGCTTTGTTTTAAAAATAGATTTGAAAAAATTGATTTATTATTGTTGTATTACATTTGTCCCATTTAAACTTTGAGTTTACTATGGTTTGTGAGAGTCCTAGTCTCTTTATTTTTTCATATCTGTATGCTCCTAATGGAGTCTTTCTAATCTCATGGGTTTCACAAATGAACTTGAACTTGTTGACTAAACATCTAGCCAGCTTACATATTATATATTTCACTTTAAATTTTAAGCATTTTTCGAAGAGTCACCTTTGACTATTAATTTATAACCATGCACTAGCAATGGTAAGGTACCCATTAACAGCTAACACTTACTTAACACTTGGCAGCTCACTGCAGCCCCTGATGAGGACTTCAGCATAATATATACTGTTGGTCTTCCCCACCAGGGGGCTTCCCTTCAGAGAAGCACCAGAGTGTGGTATGTTGGCACCAAGATCATGATGGATGTATATTCTCATTTGATCTTCACAACAACCCTGAGATAAACAGGGCAGAGGTAAAGAAACCCAGGTCCAGAGAAGGGACATGTGCTGCTCACAGCCTCAGTAGGGAGCAGGGGTTCAAAACTCAAACCCAGGTTTCTGATTTCATCTAAGGGCTTATTTTATGCCACCACTACAAAGGGGCAGTGTCATTAATGGTTTAAATAGTTGATTAGACAAGCATATAGGATGTTCTGGGAAAGCCCCTAAATCTTAGTTTCTTTCTTGCTAACCACCTCCACCAACAATAAGGAGAAACCAGGTGAGCCAACTAACTGAGGGTGACCATGTGTCATGTTCTGGTTGTTCTCTAACCATTGACTTATTCACACAGCAACCAAGAGGGCACATACAATCATTACCCTTTTGTCACAGATGAGGAAAATGAGGCAGAGAGAGGTGATGTGACTTGCCTGAGTTTCCTCAGTTAGTAAGTGGCAAAGTTGGGATATGGCTCCCAGCCATATGTTGCTAGATCCTATCTATACTCAATTCAGGAGACCCCATGCAACTATTTTAGTTAATAAAGTGCTGCTTGTGTAGTATGAGCCTTCCTAATTCATTCTTACCAGAAAAGTGACATGTAAGTTTAAGGCTTTCTGAGGGGGATTCTCACCCAGTTAGGAGTCCCATCAGGATTGGTCTGTCCTGCCTCTCCATAATCAGTGCATTCACCTTCAGTGCACGAATCACCTTCATTCTCTCCCTCTTGAGGCACGGAAGAACTGGCTTTTCTAGACCTGAAGACAGAAAGGAGGTTCTCCTCTGCTTTCTGCCTCCAGGGAAAATACCTCCATACCATTTATTTTGCTTAGGTCCATTCGCAACATCCTGGTTAGTTTTTAATCTTTTCTAGACCTTTATTCATGTGTTTACATCCCTCTTAAAATATGGAGACAAAAATCAGACATAATACCTTTAATAGTCAACTGACCTCAATGCACTAGCCCTTGCTTGTCATTCCCTATGATCACATCCCAACTCCATGCTAGCTTTTCAGCAGCAATACTGCTTCCCATTCAATGTGGGAGTGTTTTACCCCTGGGGTCTTTCTAGTCATGTTAGTGTGGTCTTCTTGTTTCAATGTGAACCTCCTTTCATTGAAAGAAAGGTATTTGGCAAATGATGTAACTTCATGTATACTTTGTAAATTATGTTATTTAGTGTAGAAACCTAAATACAAATTGCCAAGATTGTACCCTCTCTTGAACTAGTTGACCAATTGGATCACAAACACACACACACACACACACACACACACACACACACTTGAGCAAATTTTAACCCCAGAGTTAGGGGAAATTGTGGCAAAATCTATATGCAGCTTCGCTTTCTTTTATGATACAAAAGCAAGTGGTGAAAAGTCCTACTATTTTAGACTGAGTTGGAAAAATGCTGGAAAATATAGAGAATTGCTGTATGTTGGCATAAACAGAAGTTGATAATTCAGAAAGTTGTTGTATGTTCTACAAGTGTTGGATTCTTTTTGCCAAAGATTTTCTATTTAAATTTAATACTATTCAATGGCCTACACAGAAATATGTTTTTTATTAACTATAATTTGACCATAAGCATAATATTCTAATGTAATAAAACATTTCACTGTTTAGAGAGAATTTTATAGTTCTAAATTACAGTAACTGTATTCACAAGGTACATAGTTAATTCATTACTCAGGACAGATTTAAGCGTAGATATTATTTGAATAATGTAAGCCCTTAAGAATTCACTTAATTATTTCTAAAATAAAGTTAACATTGATAGGACTTGTTTCCATGATTCAAAAATTGTGAGGAGTGCAAGGAATATAAATACAGGATTAAAATAAACTGAATATAAAGATGTTTGGTTGCTAATTGCTATGTTAAAATAATTGTTTTGTATAAGGTGCCAGCCTGCGAACCCAAAGGTCACAGGTTTGATTCCCCAGCCAGAACACATAACCAGGTTGCAAACCAGATCTCCAGTTAGGTCTGTGGCTGCAGGCAGGGCGAAACGCAACCGTACATTGATGTCTCTCTCCCTCTCTGCCTCTCTCCCTTCCCCTCTTTCTAAAAATAATGAAATAAAATCTTAAAAAAAATAATTGTTTTGCTAGTAGGTACATTTGTCGTATTTGATTTGTGTATATATGTGGTTTCATATGTGGTGTGTGCCTGAATGTTTAGATATGTACATATATGGCATGTATATAGTGTCTATGAGGTGTTACATGCATGTGTGCATGCATGTGTATAATATGTGTGTATGTGTACACATCTGTGTGTTCACATTTAGTGTGTATAGTTGTGGTATTTGTGCATATGTTATGTGCATGTGTGTGTGTATTTGTAAATTGTGAAGCCAGAAGCAGTGTGAGTTTAGGCATCTGCTCTGGCAATTTGCTCTCCCTTCGTGGACCTTGAATTATTTTGACACTGTCTGAAACAGAAGCTTTATTGCCTGAGGGCTACTAATTACACAGGCCACACTTTTCTCACTTATTTCTCATGACATTTGTGGTGACATACAACATTAATGTCTACACTTTGAAAAAATATTTCTTAATGAGATGAATGTACATGCAGCTGTTTTCAGATACAGATGTTTTCTCACGGTAACTATTGACTTCCAGCTAGACATCCTGGAGGGACAATATATGTGAAGAGGAGATGGGATACTCAGGAAGCTGGAAGCTTTCCCCACCCAGATAGCCTCCCTGTATTCTGCCCTAGGCCACTTGCATTTAATTTTTGTACTTCTGTCTCAGGTTTTGCTCATTTTTTTCCTGTTTTCTATCCTTACTCTTTTACCTTCCCTAATTCCACCTACCTATTCTCCAAATTCAATGGTTTTCATCTGCCCCAGCCCCAGTCCACTCTACATTAATAATCATTTATTTATGTCCATTCTATATGCCAGGTGATGTTGTTAAACATTTTACATATTTTATGTCATATAATCACAATAACTCTATGAAGGAGGTCATACTATTTTAATGTTATTGCTTTGGAAAATAAAGTTCAGGTTGAATATTTGGCCACAAAGAATTTGAGGAGAGGATTGGGGAAACCATATTCATTGGCCTGCTGCCAATGCATCACATTGACTTCCATTTTTCTCTTCTCTACACATTTTTAGCATTTATATCAGTGATACATATTATAATTTTTAGTAATAGCTCTTTGGTCTCTGACCTCACTTGGTTTTCTATGACTGGATACTACTCATTCAAAGAGATTGTGATTGTCCTGTTTCTCTCTCTCTGTCTTTTATTATTGACAGCATGGATGGACCTGGAGATTATTATGTATGCTAAGTGAAATAAGCCAGTCATATGAAGACAAATACCATATGATATCATTTATATGTGGATTCTAATGAACAAAATAAGCTGAAGAATGAAATAGAAACAGAGGCATGGACACGTGGAACAGACTGACAGCTGTCAGAGGATGAGGGGTGGGAGGACTGGGTGAAAAAAGGTGAAGAAATTAGCCTAAGGACATATCTGCATCCTGTGTCTATTATATGGTGAATTTATGTATCTTAGGATTTTCTACCATTTTATTTAGTTGTTGCCTTTCATACTTTTATTATGCATCACCTAACCCCTTCCTTCTTTTGTATCCTATCTCTATTTTATTTCCTTGCCTACTGGGTGGAAAATAAATTTTATTTCTATTTTTTATTGGTTTTCTTTGAAGTTGTGCTTATTAAATGTATTAATTTCTCCTCTATAAAAATACAAGCACTTATAATTGAACTCCAATCATCCATACATGTCTATGTGCTATTGTTGTCTATTCTTTGAAATTTGAGACTCAAAAAAAAAGAATATGTGACCATGTATAGATATGATGTATTTTTTAAAATGTATATTTATTTATTTTTAGAGAGGGAGGGAAGAATAGAGGGAGAGAAACATTAGTGGTTTCCTTTCTCATACCCTCAACCAGGGAACTGGCCCACAACCCTGGCATGTACTCAGACTGGGAATCAAATCAGTGACCCATTGGTTCACAGACTGGTGCTCAATCCACTGAGCCATACCTGCCAGGGCATGTATTTTTATGTAACACATTTTAAAAATATTTATTTATTTACTTATAATCAATTATGCTGTTACTGTTGTCCCAATTTCTTTTCCCTTGGTTCCCCTTTACTCAGCACCCACCTCCCATGTCCATGGGTCATGCATGTAAGTTCTTTGGCTTTATCTTTTTCTGTACTATCTTAATACCTCCCTTTCTTTGTATTCTGTACCCACCAACTATATTTCTTAATCCCTGCACCTTTTCCCCCTTTCCCCCCTCCTAGCTGATAACCGTCCTTATGATTCCCATACCTATTACTCTGATCCTATTCTGGTTATTTTCTTAGTTTGGTTTTATTTATTGTCTTAGATTCTGTTGTTGATATTTGAGTTTGTTGTAATTTTAATGTTCACGGTTTTGATCCTCTTTTTCTTAAGTTCCTTTAACATTTTATATAATAAGGGCTTGGTGATGATGAACTCCTTTACATTTTCTCATTTGATAAGCACTATATCTGCCCTTTTATTCTGAACAGTAGCTTTGCTGGATAGAGTAATCTTGGTTGTAGGTCTTTGCTTTTCATCACTTTGAATACTTCATGCTAGGTCCTTCTGTTCTGCAAAGTTTTCTTTTGAGAAATCAGCTGATAGCCTTAAAGGAATCCCTTTGTAGGTAACTTTTTTTTCTCCCTCTTGCTACCTTTAAGATTCTTTCTTTATCTTTAATCTTTGGCATTTTAATTATGATGTGTCTTGGTGTGGTCCTCTTTGTGTCTAGCTTGTTTGGGACTTTCTGTGCTTTCTGTGCTTGTACATATTTCCTCCACCAAATTAGGGAAGTTTTCCTTCATTATTTTTTCACATTAGTTTTCAACTTCTTGCTCTTCCTCTTATCCTTCTGGTACCCTTATGATTTGGATATTGGTGTGTTTATAGTTGTCCCAGAGGTTCCTACGCCTCTCCTTTTTTTTTTTTTTCTTTTCGGTTCTTCCTTCCTCATTCTGTACTGGTTGATGGTTTATTTCTTCCTTATATTCCTAATCATTGATTTGACCATGGTTTCCTTCCATTTACCCAAGGCTTTGTGTGAATTTTTTCATTTCATATAGCCTAGCCTTCACTTCTTCCCTTATGCATTTGCTGTCTTCCAGCATCATGTTAAGTCTCTGAGCATCTGAATCTTTTAGGCTATCTATCTCTTTGTTGCTCAAAGAGATTAGGCACCTTGATCTGTTCCCTCTTTTGGACATAATTCTCTGTCTCCTCAGCTTGACAGCTTTTTGTGTTTGCCTCTGTGTCTTAGCTATTTCTGTTGCACTTGTTATGTTGTAAGGGGCAGAGACTTAGGGATTTGTTAGTGCAGGGTGGCCAGTTTCACTACCTTGTGGAATGTATGTGGGAAAGTGGTCTTAGAGGAAACAATGCCACTTGCTCATTATGACTGGAAGTTTCTTTCTCTGCCCTAACCCCTACTGGTTTTCAAAGTCAGAAGCAATGTGGCTCTATTTTGCCTAGTGCTAGTACTATTGGCTACATGGTCTGGCCCCAGGATTTCTTCCCAGGTTTAAATGTATGGTTATGCTTTTCACCCTGGCCTCAGTTGCCCTGCTGCTACTACAGCTGGTGGGTCTATTTTTTCCAGTGCTGGAACTGTGGGCTGTGCAGTTTTGCCCAGGGTGCATTTCTCAGGTTTAAATATATGACTAGGTTTTTTTTTGCCACAGCTTCAGCTCTAGTGCTGCCATTGCTGCTCTCCTCTCTGGCTCCACCCTTCTTACTTGTCTGGCTGACTATTTTTTTACTTCTTTGTTTGTTGCACTTCCATGTAGTTTGATTTTTCTGCAATTTCTGTATTATTTTTATTTCATTTTGAGGTAGATGTAAATTTCTTCTAGTTGTGAGAAAGATGCAGTGTGTCTATCTATGCCTCCATTTTGGCTGGAAGTACACTGATGCTCATTTCCTAAACTTCACAAATTATATTTTGCCTATGTTTTTTAAATTTCTTATGTTTAATTTTATCCACCAATTTACCAACTTTTTCTTGCTGTCCATTTCTTTTTATATCATAGATTTTCTTTCTCTAATATCATTTTTCTTCTTTATAAAGTTCTTTCATTAGCAAATTTTTAGGTTTTTATTAAATCTGAAAATGCTTTTATTATTGCATTGTTTTTTAAAGAGAGCTTTTCTTTTTTTTTAATTGTATTGTTGTTGTATTACATCCATTCCCTTTTTGCTCCCCTCTGTCCCCCAACCCACCCACCCATTACCCCCAAAGTCAATCCCACCTGTTGTCCATGTCCATGGTTCCTTTATACTAGGTTCATGTCTAAACTGCTCCCCTTCCTTGCCTCTGCATCCCCCCTCCCCCTAACCCTCTTCCCCCTGACTACTGAAGGCCTATTCACTGTATTCATCTATCTGGTTCTGTTTTGCTTGTTGTTAGTTTTGTTCATTATTGTCCTGTAATGGGTGAGATCATACGATATTTGTCCTTCACTGACTGGCTTATTTCACTAAGCATAATACTCTCCAGTTCCATCCATGTTGTTGCAAAGGGTACAAATTCCTTCTTTCTTTCTGCTATATAGAATTCCATTGTGTAAATGTACCAAAGTTTTTTGCTCACACCTGTCAGAATGGCAATCATCAACAAATCAACAAACAACAAGTGTTGGCAAGGATGCAGGGCAAAGGGAACCCTGGTACACTGTTGGTGGGAATGTAGGCTGGTGCTGCCACTGTGGAAAACAGTATGGGGTTTCCTTAAAAAACTAAAAATGGAACTGCCTTTTGATCCAGCAATTCCACTACTTCGACTATACCCAAAGAATCCTGAAACACCAATTCATAAGAGAGCTTTTCTTGATACACCATTATGACAAGAACTGTATCACCATTTTGAGGATATTTCATTTTTGTTTATCTTTCACTACTGCTTCTGAGAAGTCTGCTAATTGTTCTTTTGTTGGTGATTTAGGGTTTCTCATTGGATGCTTCTAAGATCTTTGAAGAATTAATGTTTACTTTCTCAGTATGCTTTGTGTTTTCCTTTTTTGTGTGGATTCATAATTTAAAAAGTTTCATCTATGATACCCTTACCTATTTTTTGTACTCTATACCCTTATTTTCTTTTGCTAGGATTCCAATTAGATACAGCATGACATCTCATATTTTCCCTTCTTCTCTTCTGTACTATGTCTTAGTAATTTATTTATTTTTGTCTTCCAACCCAGCTGAGACATTTATTTAGTTTTTTTAGGAATTTTTGTTCAGTTTTATTTTCTTATTACTCTGCTTGCAATTTTCCTCTTACATTTTAACCTCAAAGATTCACTGGCATGTATATATGCATGTGTGAGGCTGAGAATGTTGAAATAAATGCAGCTGTTCTTACTTCAATAATCAGGCATGTGAATACTGGCCCAGATTTTCATCTATATAACTTCATGGAAACTCTCCCAAGACATGATTCGGATGATTGGCCTTAAACAACCACCTCCCTGTTCATCCATCAATCATTCAGAAATTCATCTGTTTCTGAGTAAGTTAGGTTTTCTGCAATTGCACCAAAAATACCTAGCATCTACAGTCTCAGGGGAAATGTGTTGTAGTACTCATCAGTGGTACTTTTCTTTAATGAAATGTTATTACAGAAAATAAGCCTTTCATAATAAATTATAATTATGACTACCATTATTGGTACCTACTTCAACAAAACTGGGAACTATTATTACGGTGATTTGGGCAACATACAGTGGAGCTAGTAGTTTACTCAACAAGGAAAATACTTTTTTTGAGAAGAACAAGCTATGTATTTTCCATCTGTTTATGCCTTGACCATCAATACACTGTTGTAACTTTTGCTTTGTTAAATTACTGTCTTGTCTGAGATTGCTGAGTTGCCAGATTGTTTACTTCAGTTGAGTCTGTATATCTTCATTCAGAGAGTGCCTTTTGGTGGGTTATGTTCAGGTGTGAGTGTGTGTGTGTGTGTGGTATTTATGGTCAGTAAAGGGCACAAGAAAAAGAAATGCTTATTGTCTTCATCTTCTTTCATAATTATGCCACTTTTAATTAAAATTCCACTTGGAGATTAAATTCAGCCATAATTCCAATCACAAGATCAACAACCTCTGTCAGGAGGACAAGAACCCACTGTTTCTATAGGTTCGGCTGATTCTGCATCCTCTTTTATCTCCTTAATTGTGGTCTACCTCATAAGCATTTTGCATTAATTTCCAGTGTCTTCCTCTTCAGTCTACTTCCTTGAGATCATTCACTTTTATGGTTTAAAAAAACACCATTATGATATTGATTTTCAAATATGCACAGACCTAGATGCTATATTGCAAGTTACTGACCATCTTCATGTGGATTTCTTTAGTCAGTTGAAGTTCCACATGTACAAAAGCAAAATTATCTTTCCTTTCAAATGAATTTCTCTTTTTAACCTCTTCACTTATTTTAGAGATGCTACCATCCTTCCAGCTTCTCTTGTTAAAAACTGTGATCAATTAAAACTCTTTATCTTCCAATTGTCCCCGCAGCAAATACAAATTTGTTAGGCACAGTAAGCACAATTCTGAGGGCCTATGATAGTTTTAGGGGCCAATGAAAATGTTTTAATTCTTCTTAGAATATGAAGGAAAATTTTAGGTAAAAAATACATATATAATATATAATACTGGTATATATACCTTCTGTCCAGAAGATATCTAGTCATGTACTATGAAAATGAAGACATTTATTGAAGAAGGTACAAGATGCAAGAAACATTGTATGTAGGACAATGATGCCTCAGTCCCCTTCAAAGTAGGCACTGTGGGACCTCATAAAGTTCTTCCAATCATCATCCGCTGCCCTGGCATGCTTTCCTGAATTTCATCAATAGTCTGAAGTCTCTTCCTTTTCAAAGGTGATTTTAATTTTGGGAAAAGCCCTAAGTTGTAGGGTGCAAAGTTGGTGCTATAGAAGGACTGAGTCACCTGGGTGACTTGACGTTTTGCAAAAACAAAAAACAAACAAACAAATAAAAAAACTGCATGAAACAATACATGAATAGGTACATTGTCAAGATGAAGTTGCCAATCACCATTTGCCCATAGCTGTAGCCTTCTAATAGTTTCCACAGGAATGTTCAAGCTTAATGCAAAATTTGATGCAGATTTGTTGTTCTACTTACTCAGCCATTTTTAAATGCAATGGCTACACAGTGTACAACCTTACTTAGTGGCATCTACCACCCCCTACTGACTAGTACATGAAGTCATCATTGTTTAGGCATGCACATTTCATTCTACCCTCTGGTTGCCAGGTTACATTGATGTCACATGAATCATTCTCATTATATTAATAATGGTTGAAATTTTTCTGGACAGACATCACACATCCATAACCATGGAGGCAAAAGTTCTTAGCCTTCAGTGATTAGTCAGTCCTTTAGTCTGATTCCTGTATTGCATTTATTTCTTTTATTTTTATTTTTCTTCATTGCCATCATCTTGATATAGTCCCTTATTTCCTCACTTATGAGTAATACCTGCTGAGTTTTATTGGTGCTCTAGAACCACATATATGTGAATGAGTTGGACACAGAGAAGGTTCTTCATAAAAGGTAAGTACATCCAACTTTCTGCCTCATAGAAATAAACAAGAGTAGAAATAACATTGGTCTTGAAATCAAGAAAACTAGTAGTTTTGATCTTGCTAATCTGTGTCTTGATTTCCATACTTTTAAGTGGTTTAATATTCACACTATCTTCTTTAGAGTGATGTTGTGGGGACCAGAAAAAATAATGGAATTGAAGTAGTTGTATAAACTTTAACGTGTTTAAAGTAAGGGAGTTCTGCTTTCTTTGTGTCAATTCTTGAAACAACAATGTACATGGTTTTCTAAATTTATCAAACTTATGCTTTGATGGACTTGAAGACTCTTCAAATTGGTTTAACTCTCCTTCTACCTTGTTTCTTATCAGATTTTCACTTGCTAATCTCTCGGTCCTCAGCCATTCTTACATCCACACCTTGGCTCATAATAATCCAATCACTAAAATGCTTTTTATGGCCATTTATAATTCTGAATATATTGCTCACTCTGTGTGTATCTTTCCAATTAGTTTCCATCCTATTTAAGGACAGATTTGATTCTGTTTATGATATAGAGTTTAGAGCAACAGCTTGCATCTATTTTATGCAATTACTTGATTCTCATATCTTTGTATATGTTGTTTCTCCAACTATAATATCTTCTTCTCCCTAGCTACTTCTACACAGCCCACTTATTTTTCAGAGTCTCACTCAAGGCCTAAATACTTCACAAAGTGTTTTCATTATTGTACCCCTGGGACTTCTTACTTTGCTGAACTTCAGTTGCACTTCCTGAATAGTTTAGCACCTGGCTGCACAGCTTGTGCCTTTCTAGAAGTGAAAGAATAGAGTTAGCTTATGTGAAAGCACATTATAAAGGAATTAAAAATATTTTGGATTGGCATTTTTTGAGCCTGGTGTATATTTTGTATGATGAAAATGTCTAGTGGAAAATAATCTACATTAAGAAATGCAATGTAGAAGAGATCTAGATGACCCAAATGCAGATTAATGAAGTTTATTTTATTGTTGTTGTTGAGAAAAAAGCAGTTCAGGATTTAAAAACTACCAAGGAAATTAAAATATGGCACCCAAACTCCCAATATGGTATTAAAGAAGCCAACAATAAGATTCTGTGTAATCCATGTGTGGTAACCTAACTCTGCTCCAGGAACTGTGAGCCACTCTGGCACCTCTTCCCTGCTGAATTGTTTTGATTAATTTTTGCACTTGTAACACAATCCTTGGCTTTGCACTGTAACAGGGACCCAAAGGTCTCAAAGCATTCAGTTTCTGAATACAGAAATTAATGACTGACCTGAGGTGCAGAATAGCCTTTATGAATAGCAACTGTGTGTTTGGGTTGAATGTGAGATGTTTCTAGATTCCTAATGGTATAGGTATAGTGTATGAATTCTTTCCATGGTATAAGGGAAATATCTAATGACAGAAAATTGCTTATTTTGGACCATTTTGAACCTGGTTTTAACATTAGGAGAAAAACACACAACATCTGCTAAGAGCTAGACAAGGGATTTCATTGCAGTTTGGGTCCCAGGGAATGCCTGTGGCCCACCTCAAGCTTCAAGTCCAAAACCAGAGGAACATAGAAGGCTGACTGATAAACCACACAGGATGAGTTCTCCAGGGCACACATCAGCATTGGGAACTGTGACTGGAAATTACAGATCTCTGGTGGGGGGTGTAAAAGAAGGTGCAATTGAAGAGATCAGTGCCAGATTTAATTATATGCGACTATTGATATACTGCCATTTTGGGTCATTGGAAATTTTTAAGTAGCAGAGTAGCACAGTTGAATAAATTGCAGCTTAGAGATATAGATATAACTCCCCCCAACCATAAATACCCTTTAAAAGAACCCATTTTAATTTCTTTTTCTTCTTTTCTGACTCCTTCCTCTTTCTATCAATCTCTCCCATGTGCACAATTTCCAGAAACCTAGAGAAATTTCTGCTAAGAATTTGGCAATGGGCTTAAAATGAAAGAAAGAAAGAAAAAAAAAAAAAAAACAAAACAAAAAAAAAACAAACCCAAAATGACAGAATAATGACGCTCCTAAGGGAAAGATAGCTTATCTGTAAGTTAGAGAAGTACTCATTATAACTTACCAATACCTCTTCTTACATTAAAGGTAACAGTGTCCTGGTATAAGAAACAGGTAGTAAATGGAAACTAATTACAGGCTTCCCCTGATGTCTCTGAACCAGTATTGTTAGGATAGCAACATTTTTTAAAGCCCTCTTGCTTGGTACTGGAAAGACTTACCTCACAAAATAGACTTGGGCATGGAGAAGCCTTCCATTGGGATCCATCTATTTCATGGAAAGAGGCTATACCATGCTCTGTAAGGCAATTACTCACCAGGATTGACAGTGGAGTATCTACCTTGCAAACCACAGAAGAAGATAAGAATGAAAACATCAAACCTCCTCCCCAAACCATAATTCCAAATAAAGCCAGTTTGTACTGGCTCAATTTTCTTTTTGTTCAACAAGAGGTTGCAGTCTGAATTATGAACACAATCATATTTCATTTTATTTGGTAATACTTAATAATTTGCATACATAGACTTCTGGATGAATGACGGAAACATAATAAAGGTGTGCAGCTATTCAATTTTTATATTTTATTGTTGTTGTACTACATCTATCCCTTTTTGCTCCAATCTGTCCCCCTCCCCACCCACCCATTCCCCCCAAAGTCAATCCCACCTATTGTCCATGTCCATGGTTCCTTTATACTAGGATCTTGTCTAAACTGCTCCCCTTCTTTGCCTCTTCCTACCCCTGACCCCCAACCCCCATCCCCCTAACCACTGAAGGCTTATTCACTGTATTCATATATTTGGTTCTGTTTTGCTTGTTGTTAATTTTGTTCATAATTGTCCTGTAATGGGTGAGATCATATGGTATTTGTTTTTTAACTGACTGGCTTATTTCACTAAGCATAATACTCTCCACTTTCACCCATGTTGTTGCAAAGGGTAGGAGTTTCTTCTTTCTTTCTGCTGTATAGTATTCCATTGTGTATAATATACACAATGGAAACCAAAGTTTTTTTTTTCATTTATTTTTTAATTTTTTGTTCCCATATTACATCTATCCCCATTTTGCTACCCTCTGTCCCCCTCCCCACCTACCCATTCCCCCCAAAGTCAATCCCAACTGTTGTCCATGTCCATGGTTCCTTTATACTAGATTGTCTAAGCTGCTACCATTTCTTACCTCTGCCTCCCCCCTCCCAACAACCCCTTTCCCCCTGACCACTGAAGGCCTATTCATTGTATTCATATATTTGGTTCTGTTTTGCTTATTATTAGTTTTGCTCATTATTGTCCCATAATGGGTGAGATCATATGATATTTGTCCTTCACTGACTGGCTTATTTCACTAAGCATAATACTCTCCAGTTCCATCCATGTTGTTGCAAAGGGTACATGTTCCTTCTTTCTTTCTGCTATATAGAATTCCATTGTGTAAATGTACCAAAGTTTTGTGATCCAATCATCCACTGATGGGCACTTAGGCTGTTTCCAGCACTTGGCTATTGTAAATAGTAAATAGTACTGCTATGAACATAGGTGTACATGGGTTCTTATGAATTGGTGTTTCAGGATTCTTTGGGTATAGTCCAAGTAGTGGAATTGCTAGATCAAAAGGCAGTTCCACTTTTAGTCTTTTAAGGAAACCCCATACTGTTTTCCACAGTGGCAGCACCAGCCTACATTCCCACCAACAGGGTATGAGGGTTCCCTTTGCCCCACATCCTTATCAACACTTGTTGTTTGTTGATTTGTTGATGATTGCCATTCTGACAGGTGTGAGGTGGTATCTTATTGTGGTTTTAATTTGCATCTCTCTGATGACTAGTGATGTTGAGTATTCTTTCATATGCCTCTGGGCCTTTTCTATATCTTCCTCAGTGAGTTGTCTGTTCAGGTCCTTTGCCCATTTTTTAATTGGGCTGACTGTCTCCCTGGTGTTGAGTCACATTATTCTTTATATATTTTGGAGATCAGACCCTTGTCTGAGGTATCATTGGCAATTATGTTTTCCCATACAGTTGGTTCCCTTTGAATTTTGCTGATATTGCGTTTAGCTGAACAGAAATTTTCAATTTGCTGTAGTCCCATTTATTGATTTATTCTTTTATTTCTTTTGCCCTAGGTGAAGTATCAGTAAACATATTTCTGCATAGGATATCCAAAAGTTTACTGCCTATATTTTTGTCCAGGATATTTACAGTGGCACTGCTTATGTTTAAATCCTTTATCCATCTGGAGTTGATTCTGGTGTATGGTGTAAGTTGATGGTGTAGTTTTATCTTTTGCATGTTGCTGTCCAGTTCTCCCAACATCATTTGTTGAAGAAACTGTTTTTATTCCATTTTATGTTCCTTCCCCCTTTGTCAAATATTAGTTGACCATAGAGTCCTGGGTTAATTTCTAGGCTCTCTATTCTGTTCCATTGATCTATATTTTTATTCTTATGCCAGTAACAGATAGTTTTGATAACAGTAACCTTGTAGTATTATTTGAAGTACGGTATTGTGATTCCTCCTACCTTGTTCATCTTTCTCAAGATTGCTGTGGCTATTTGTGGGTGTTTTTGACTCCATATACATTTTTGAAGCATTTTTTCTATTTCTGTGAAGTCTGTCATTGGTATTTTAATCAGGATTGTATTAAATCAGTAGATTGCTTTGGGTAGTATGGACATTTTAATGATGTTAATTCTTCGCATCCATGAACATAGTATATGCTTCCATTTATTTGTGTCTTCCTTGATTTCTTTCTTCATTGTTCTATAGTTTTTTGAGTAAAAGTCTTTTACCTCCTTAGTTAAGTTTATTCATATGTACTTCATTTTTCTTGTCACTATGGTAAATGGAATTTGTCTTTTCACTTCTATTTTTGTTGTTTCATTATTGGTATACAAAAATGCTTTTGATTTCTGGATATTGACTTTATACGCAGCTATTTGGCTAAATTTGCTAATTATGTTAAGTAAGTGTTTGGTGGAGCCTATCGGGTTTTGTATGTACAATATCATCATTTGCAAATAATGACAGTTTGACTTCCTCCTTTCCAATTTGGATACCTTTGATTCGTTTGTCTTCTCTGATGGTTATAGCTAGAACTTCCAAGACAATGTTGAATAGAAGTGGAGAAAGTGAACAGCCTTGTCTCATTCCTGATCTTATGGGGAAAGCCTGTAGTTTTTGTGCATTAAGTATGATGTTGGCTTCAGGTTTCTCATAGATGGCCTTTATGATATTGAGGTATGCTCCCTCTAATTCCATTTTGCTGAGAGTTTTTATTATAAATGGTTGCTGTACTTTATTAAATGTTTTTTCAGTATCTATTGATATGATCATATGGTTTTTATCTTTTAATTTGTTGATGTGATGTGTTACATTGATTGATTTACGAATGTTGTACCATCCTTGCATCCCTGGGATGAAGCCCACTTGATCATGGTGTATGATTTTTGTAATATACTGCTGAATTCAATTGGCCAATATTTTGTTGAGAATTTTAGCATCTATGTTCATCAGAGATATTGGCCTGTAGCTTTCTTTCTTAGTTGTGTCTTGCCCTGGTTTTGGGATTAGAATAATATTGGCCTCATAGAACGAGTTTGGGAGTCTTTCCTCTTCCTGAATTTTTTGTAGAGCTTGAGGAGGATAGGAGTTAGTTCTTCTTTAAATGTTTGGTAAAATTCACCTGTGTAGCCATCTGGTCCAGGGCTTTTGTGCTTTGGGAGATTTTGGATTCCTTCTTTAATTTCACTAGTTGTTATTGGCCTATTCAGGCTTTCTGCTTCTTCTTTGTTCAGTTTTGGTAGATTATACATTTCCAGAAATGTGTCCATTTCATCCAGGTTGTCATATTTTTTATCATAGAGTTGTTTGTAGTAATTTCTTACAATCTTTTGTATTTCTGAGGTATCAGTTGTGATTTCCCCTCTTTTGGTTCTGATTCTGCTGATTTGGGTCCTCTCTCTCTTTTTCTTGATGAGTCTGGATAAGGGCTTGTCAATTTTGTTTATTTTTTCAAAGAACCAGCTCCTGGTCCTGTCGATTCTTCGAATTGTAGTTTGAATCTCTGAGTTATTTAGTTCTGCTCTGATCTTGATGATTTCCTTCCTTCTACTTGCTCTGGGCTTTGTTTGTTGTTGCTCCTCTA
>PVIW01011955.1:0-34626 GCA_004026585.1 Noctilio leporinus | reverse complement strand
AAAAAAAAAAAAAAAAAAAAAGATCATATACCATGATCAAGTGTGATTCAGCCCAGGGATGCAAGAATGGTGCAACATTCGCAAATCAACAAAAGTAATACACCACGTCAACAAAATGAAAGACAAAAACTGTATGATCATATCAATAGATGCTAAAAAATAAAAAAGCATTTGATAAAGCACATCACTCATTGATGATAAAAATGCTGAGCAAAATGGGAATAAAAGGAGCATACCTCAACATAATAAAGGCCATATATGAGAAACCTGAAGTCAACACCATACTCAATGGGCAAAAACTAAAAATGTTCCCCCTAAGATCAGAAACAAGAGAAGGCTATCCACTCTCTCCACTTCTGTTCAACATCATTCTGGAAGTTCTAGCCATAGCTATCAGACAAGAAAAAGGAATCAAAGGTACCCAAATTGGAAAGGAGGAAGTCAAACTGTCATTATTTGCAGGTGACATGATAGTGTACATACAGAACCTGATAGACTCCACCAAAAACCTACTTGATCAAATAAGCAAATTTAGCAAAATAGCTGGATATAAGGTCAATATTCAGAAATCAGGAGGAAAGATGGCAACAGAGTAGATAGCAGTGCTGATGGTGTTCTCAAGTACCAGAGCAGCTGGAGGACAGGATAGGGAGCACCAGATGTCTGCAGATCCTTAAGAATTGGAGCAGTAAGCATCTGGACTCAGGGGATCAGAACCCAGAGGCAGCAGAGACCTACAGGAGAGCAGGTGAGACAGTTCCAAACTGGCTGGTGGGCTTAGATCTGCTCTGGGCAGTGGAGGCTCTACCCAGAGGGGTGTCTTTAACTAATGCCAGCTCCAGGCTCCCTGGAGACTAGAAATCTGAGCAGTGAAGTATGGGCAGTGAGGGCAAATGCCTAAGGGAATGAGGATTTGAACTCCTTCAGGGGAGGGACTGTGTGAGAGCCTCCCTCTGGTGACAGAGAGAGGAAGCTCCTCACTGGGCCAGAGGCAGAGGGGAAGAGACCTGCAGGGAGCAGGAGCAGGGGAGCAGGGAAGTGCACCATCAGGAGCAGCCAGAGGGCTGAAAACGGTGCTGCTGGGCCACCAGGGAAAGGGCGGTTTGAAGACCCTGTGAGGGGTTAGGCTCAGCCCCGCACACCCACACCAGCCTGAAGGCTCCCAGGGAAACTCCAAACTGAGAGCCAGAAACTTGCAGCTGGGGCAACTGACCTGCCTATTGCAGGCAAAAAAGGCTATGCTGCAGATGCTCTGGGGAGCCTGGCACATCACAGAGGTGGTGTGAAGGACTCCTGCGAGAGCTGGACTGGCTGGAGGGTTGGCCCTCACCCAGGGGAGCCGGGCACTGTTGGTGGATGGGGGCTGCCTTATCCAGGAGCTTCAGGGACAGGGACAGTCATCACAGGAGCCAGCGAAGTTGCAGGCTGCCCTGCAGGGGAGCCAGGTGCCCATATCTGGCAGGAACCTTCTCCAGGAGCTGGAGGGGGAGGAGCAGCCATAGACATCACAGAAGCATCCTGCTAGACTTCAAATGCAAGCAGAGAAGGGAGGGCCACAGAACACCAGCAGCACTGAAACCCAGCTAGGCTACTGGAGGCCCAGCCTACCTGAGGGCTGACACTCAGAATCAGTCCTGACTGTGACAACCATACACCCTGCCACTCCAAGGCCACACAGCTAGATGGTAGACTGCAAAGACCTGACCAAGAAAAAGAGGCAGTTTTAGGAAATGGATCTCTGCTAATCTCGAGAACCTGAGTTTCACCGAGAGCTACATGAACTATTAATCCCTAACATATCCTTTTCAAAAGTTACTTCCAACCCTCACAATTAGTGCAGTTCAAGTAAATACTGTTTAAACCATAATGTATCACAACTTACATATTTTTAATCCTCCCCTATCTCAATCCACCTAAATACCCAAGACCCTCCCCCTACTCTTGATTTAAAGTCTACTCACTCTATACCTACAATGCATTCCCAGTCCTCAATCTAAGTATTCCTCCCCTCCCCAGCCACCTAAACCCTTTCTTTATTATTATTATTTTTTCCTGCTAAAAGGCCACAGATCCTGGCTCCACCTGGACCAGAGATCATAAAGGGTGAACAGCCACCTAAAAACTTTTTTTATTATTATATTTTTTCTTTTTTGTAATTTTTATTTTATTTTTTTTAATTTTTAAATTTTTTTCTTTTCTGCTAAAAGCTCACAGGTTCTGGTTCCACCTAAACCAATCAGGAATTATTAAGGGTGAACAGCCACTTAAACCCTTTCTTCTTATTATTATCATTTAATTTTTCTTCTAAAAGCCCACAGGTCCTGGCTCCATCTGGACCAATCAGGGATCATTAAGGGTGAACAGGGAGGCAGATGTGGCAACTATATAGAGGCTTACACTGTTCACTCATACTTGAGGCTTTCTGATTCTCCCTGTCCTCATTTCTATAGAACAGAAAAGTTGGTTTTCTCTCTCATATCCCTGCTATCTTTGCTACTCCTCAGCACCCTTCAAAACTATCTATACTTTAGTCAACTTAATCATTTTTCCCCTCTCATACAACAGTCTTAATATATTTACATCCCTATCAAGACTGGCTCAGTTGCAGCTGAGAGTGTGATTAAGAGCGGGGGTTACCTTGGAGGGTTTGGGTATATAGTTACATTCATAGGCAGTCAAAAGGGGAAGTAAAAGAGAAAGATATCATTGAAGGTATGGTTATTTTGCCTGGACTGGTGGTTCTGTTTTAGGAGCAGCTCAAAAACAGTGTAGGAGAAAGGATAGAAGGAGTGCCACGCAATCAGCCAACTGGAAGGAAAGGAAAGAATACAACCAGACAGGCCAAGTTAACAATATAAAGGCCACCCCAAGAGAAACAAGTGGAGAAAATCTAGGAGACTGCAACACTGAACTCCACAAATCTCCTAACACAGAAGGGTGCTCAACAAAGGCAAGGAAGCAAAGCAGATTAATCCAAGGGAACAAAAACAAGCAAAACAGGCACCCAAAATGAGGAAAAAAAGAACCAGTCTATCACCAAAAGGAAAGGAAGAATCCCCAGAAAGATCACCAAATGAAACAGAGGCACATGATATATCAGATAAGGAAATTCAAAAGAATGATGATAGGGAAGCTCAATAAGCTCAGCCAACTCAAAGAAAACTATAAACAACTCCAGGGAAGTTAACAAGAAACTTACTGAGAGCTACACCAACATCAAAAAGGACTTAGAAACTATCAGTAAGAGCCAGGAGGAAATGAAGAATACAATTTCTGAACTGAAGAATACAGGAGAAGGAATCAACAGTAGGCTAGAGGAAGCAGAGGACCAGATCAGCAAGTTGGAGGACAATGTAGACAAATGCTCCAAGACAGAACAAGAGAATGAAAAAAGGCTGAACAAGAATGAAGGCATTTTAAGAGAGCTGCACAACAACATGAAATGCAATAACATCCGTATCATAGGGATACCAGAAGGAGAAGAGAAACAAGGAATGGAAAACCTATTCAAAAAAGTCATGATAGAAACTTTCCCTAACATGATGAGTGAAAACGTTAATCAAGTTCAGGAAGCACAGAGGGTCCCAATGAAGATCAACCCAAACAGACCAACACCAAGGGACATTATAATTAAAATGGCTAATTTCAAAGACAAAGAGAGAATCCTAAAAGCATCAAGAGAGAAACAACAAATAACATATAAGAGGGCTCCAATAAGGCTATCAAATGATTATTCAACAGAAACAATTCAAGCCAGAAGGGAATGGCAAAATGTATTTCAAGTAATGGGAAACAAAGGCCCGCAACCAAGAATACTCTACCCAGCAAGGCTCTCATTCAAGATGGAAGGAGAAATAAGGAGTTTCCCAGACAAAAGGAGGCTAAAAGAATACATCTCTACCAAACCAGCATAACAAGAAATGCTAAAGAGTCTGCTTTCAAAATAAATAAATAAATAAATAAAATGAAGAAACAGGGAAAGCCAAAGAAGAATACAGGTACAAAATGAGAAAATAGCAACAAATAAGTATCAATCAATAATAACCTTAAATGTAAATGTATTAGATGTTTTAGATGTGCTAATCAAAAGGTATAGGGTAGTGGAATGGTTAAGAAAACATGACCCACATACATGCTGTCTTCAAGAGACCCACCTCAGAACAAAAGATCAACACAGATTGAAAGTGAAGGGATGGAAAAATATATTTCAAGCAAATGGACATGAAAAAAAGGCTGGGGTAGTAATACTTATTTCAGACAAAATATATTTTACAATGATCGCCATAAAAAGGGATAAAGAAGGACATTTCGTAATACTTAAGGAAAGAATCCATCAAGAAGATATAACTCTGGTAAACATATACGCACCCAACATAGGAGCTCCGAAATATATAAGGAAAATCTTAGCAGACTTTAAGAAAGACATAGACAGCAACACACTAACAGTAGGGAATTTTAATACCCTACTACCAAAAATGGAGAGATCTTCCAAACAAAAAATCACCAAAGATATTATGGCATTGAATAACACTCTAGAGGAAATGGACCTAACTGATGTATACAGAGCCTTTTACCCCAAAGAAGCAAAATACACATTCTTTTCAAATGCACATAGATCATTCTCTAAGATAGACCACATGGTAGGTCACAAGATAAGCCTCCACAAATACAGGAAAATTGAAATCATACCACGCATCTTCTCAGATCACAATGGCTTGAAACTAGAAACCAATCTCAAGGGAAAATCAAAAATACTCTAATTCATGGACAGTTATCAATGGACACAGATAATTCTTCAAGTAATTCAGCAAAAGATGTTTTAGAAAGATTTCAAGTTCTCTTGAGCCAGTGAGGTATATCATGTTTTGTTTTGTTTTTTTGTTTTTTTTTTACCTCTTCTTCCTCCTTCACCTTTGCAATTTTTAATTGTGGCTGTGTTTTGTATAGAACTATGACTGTATGTTGTCCTTTTTAGGATCTAAGTTTCTTGAAGAGTCAGGTTCCACCTTCTTTTCCTTCTTTCTCTTTTTTCCACCTTAGAATTTACATTTTCATCCCAAACAAGTTTAGCCAAGTTCACTTCTCTTCTAATAAGAAATACAAGAATCCTTTCCAAACACTAGAAATCCTGCCTTCTTCTTTGAGATTTATTCCCATTCTGAATGTGTTCCTATCTTTGCTATGAAGACTTGTTCTTCCAATATTTTTCATTTATGTATAAACTGTAAGTGGAAAATTACAAACATAGCCACAATTGTTGATAAGATGCTCTTATCGAGGAATGGAGTTGCTTTCTCCACCGTTTAAATCTTGGCTGGTCTTCTGACTTGTGTTGGCCATTAGAATGTAGCAGAATTATTACATGGTGAGTTTCCATCTTAGAACTCAAGAGCCTTTTTGCATTTTTGTTTCTGCTTCTGTCAAACCCTGGATTCATGTGAACAAGCTCACATAAGTGTGCTGGAAAAGAGAAGACCATTTAAAACAAGGTCACAACCCTCCCAGATATTCCAACTAAGCTATATCATAAAGACTTGTGACAATTCACCAAATTATCACAAATGTATGAGCAAGCCTAGATAATATCAGCTGACTTCTGTCAAGCCAGAAGAACCACCCAACTGAACCCATAGTTGACGTGTATAATTTTGACCTGCATAAATGCTGCTGAGGGCCTAGAAGCAATGACTCCAAAGTAGGAGCAAGTAGTCCCTGAACCCAGATGGTGATTTCTAATATAAGTATTCAATAAAAGAAACCAGTGCTCCTTAGAAAAATGGCTGACTCTAGAACTGGGGCAAGAAATACCCAAGATGAATTAGAGCTTTATTAAAAGTTAGAAAGTGCTAAAAAGAAAAAATCTCACAATGACGTGGTTATATTGAACGGACATGAGCCAACTGAACAAGTTCCCAAGGGCCAAAGCTAAAATAATGTAGTATTAGAATATTATCCAAAATAGGAGATAAATATCCATTATTGTAATTGACATAGATGACTGACTGAACTGAAAGAATGAATGAATAAACAAATGAATAACTAAATGGACTGGTTGATAAATCTTCTATATAAGAAGAGTTCCAGTAGATTACATAGATACCCCAACTTGTGTGTGACCCTGTGGACCATAGTAATGAACACACCCACATCAGATTCCTTCTTCTGATGTTTCTTAAACCACAAATCCCAGTGACATCCTTCAAAACATGTCATAAATCTGCCCACATCTTTTCTTCTCCATAATTACTAGCTAGTACAAGCCATCAAGTCACCTGGATAACTGCATAGCCTCCTGATAAGCCCATTGGCTTCCATTCTTAAACCACCACAATCCATTACCCACAGCTGCCAGAGAACATTTTTACATTGCATAAAATAAATAAACTAAACAACACTTAGAATAAAACCCAAACTTCACGACTTGTACCTTGCATACTGATCTTGTAATATCCTATTTCATTCTCCTTGTCTTCTGTCATCTCCACTCTGGCTTTCTGTCATCTTTGACACAGTGAACTCCTCCCCATTGAGAGCCTTTGTATAGATGCTTTTTCTGACTGGAATGCTCTCTTTCTTAGCTCCTTGCATGGTTGGTTTCTTTTGTGATTCACCTTAAAAACCTTCCTTGAACACCTAACACAAAGTATCAGCTCAGTCATTGTCTATCATGAAACATTATTTTACTTTCTTGTTCCTGTGACAGTCCTAGATTGGTGGTGCCTTCAGCAGAGTAGCTGCTCCTCCATAAAGTTATTCAGAAACCCAGGTTGATGGCTGTGGTGCCATCTTCAACATGTGACTTCTAAAGTCACCCTGGGAGGCCATGTACATTCTAACTATTCCAAAATGGGAAAAAAGAAAAAGAAAAAAAGAAAAAAATAAACATGGAGAAACACCTAGAAGAGATTTTTCTGGACTAGCTCTGGAAGTAGCAGACCTCACTTATATTCTATTGGGAAAAAAACAGATTCACATGTCACTTCAAAGAAAGTTGAAAAATAATATCTAGTTTTGTGCCCAAATAAAAGGGTCTGAATTTTGATGAACAGCTAGTAGTCTTTGCCTCATGCAAAGCAGATCTAGGTACATGGTATATACTTTGGCTAACTAGAAGAAACATGAGACATTTGGATAAGATCTCAATTTAGTTAGAGAAATGCTAGGTCCTGAAACCCCAAATCTCCTGCATTTCTAGCACAATAAAAATTAATTTATTACTACGTTAGAAGATGACTTTTGCTTACCTTGAGATCCACCATTTTCTAGGACTTCAGAGTCCTCTACATCTCTCCATGGATGGGAGCAAGCACAAAGAAACCTCACCTACTTTTTAATAGTCCCAATCCAGAAATCATACATCACTTCCACTTATATTCTATTCATGGAAACTAGTCACATGGCTATACAAAAATGCAAGAGAAGCTGGAACATAATATCTGCCTTCCACTCACAACTCCATACTAAGGAAGGGGCACATAAACTTTATTGGGTCAATAGCCTTTTCTACCACAGTTAATCTCACCAAAACAAGGCCCACCATTTATTTCCAACTTAGAACATCCTACTGGAATCTTCACAAAATAAGCTATTTTTAACACAATATTATCTTCCAGTTGTTATATTTGCATAGCATCAAATTTGCTTTGAGACACAGGATGTATATGTAATTTATGCTACTTGTTTGCTTAAATTCCTTTAATGAAATCCATTGTTCTTAGAATGAGTGCAAACTCCTTACCATGACCAAAATACCCTTTGTGTTTTCCTTCCTTCAGATCTCTCCAACTTTATCTCCTACATCCTCTTCTTGGTCTCTCTGTTCTGGTCACACTAAAGTCATTTTTAGTTCCTTAAATGTTCTATTCCCACTACAAGAACTTCTCACATATATTCTAGAATGGTATCTCCCCAGCCCCCTTCATAGCTGATTTATTCTTTCACTTCATAATGAAGCTCATTAGCCACCTCTTCAGAAAGGTCTTCACTGGCCAGCTCTCTAATGGGACCTTCCACATCTCTTTTCTCTTCCATTCTGCTTGTCATTTTGTCACAGCAGCTATGTCTATCTTAAAAAAAATGTTGCATGATGGTTTCTGCTTTACTATCTGACTTCCCACTTGAATACAGTTTTCATGAAGGCAGGGACCACATCATTCTTATTCACCACTCTAACCTTATTACTTTATTCAGTGCATACATAGTACATAGTTAGCAATTACTAAATACTGAGGAATTAATAAAAAGACCTAGTCAAATCTAATCACACACCTTCAATGAATTAATTCATTATTACTGCTGAAAAATAAATTAAGAACATGACCTTCTGGCAGGAGCTCAGTAATATCATCTACATCAAGGAAGGGAAAAAAAAGCCAGCCAAATCACATTGACATGTCCCTGGCCCTGGATTACAGATAACCAAAGAGAATGCATTGATTCACTGTGACTTTCTAAAAGAAATGGCCGATGAGTAACCCACAGTGTACAGAAACCAAGGAAGCCTTCAGGGATGGGAGAAGTAGTGATGGTGTGGAGGACAGGGATATATGGGCATTCACATGTCATGGATGTTCGAAGCCAATCAGTTCTTCTGCCAACTGGATTTAATCTTTGGATAGCCTTGAATAACTTGCTCTGTGGGAACAAAAAAAAAAGAATCAAAGTATGGCTTTCTGGGTACAGAAAGAGGTTGGTAAACAGGGACAAAAAATGTTGAAAGTCAAGAAAAGGTGCTGTATATTAGCTACTGTGATCTAAAATGGCCCAGTGGAGATCAGCATAACATCTGCCTTGCTCATTTCCTGCATGTCTACATATTCATGCCCAGCTTTCAGAATTCTCTGGAGGCACTTGAGTATATAGAAAGATGAGTTCCGATGAGCTGTAGCCTCCTGCTTTGCCAAAGCATTACAAAAAGAAATCTGGCTTCCCTGATTCAACTTCATCCTCAAATATTTTTGAGCCTTTGCTAACCAATGCATATTTTAGGTACATGAGGAAGAAGAAATAAAAGATTAATCAAATACTCCCATAAATACTTGGATAAATGTGCACAGACTGACTGTCTTAGGGCCACATGTTAGAGAAAACTACAAGGGCCCTGAACTCAGAAAAACTTGGGTTTCAAATCCTGGCTCCCCCTCTTAGCTATGTGGGTAGGTCACTTACCTACATTGAATCTCATTATCTTCTTTTTTTTTTTTTATTGTTGTTGTATTACATCCTGAATCTCAGTATCTTGATCTATAAAATAAGCAGACATATGTTGCTATGAGGATCAACTAATATCTGTGAAATATTAAACACACAACAAGTACTCAATTAATAATATTATATTTATTATTTAGAAAACTCCAAACACCCATCTATAGATATTAGCTCTACTTTAACTCTTGTCACTGAATACTACACTAATTTCAATAAACCACTTTCACATCTTTAAGCTTCTGTTTATGCTGTGTTTTCTGTCTCGTCTATCCTACATTTGGCCTTTTAAAAGTTAATGTTTCAGTCAAGCTTTGCTAGATACTTTGCCAGTCAGATTTGATCTTTTTCCTCTACACCAACTTCTCCATTTATTCATGCATTCCATAAACAATTATTGAGAGCCTGCTAGATGCCAGGAAACTTGATAAATGCCTAGAAAACAAAGATGAATAAGACACCATTTTCACAGTCTAGTGAGAAAGGTAGAGAATTGGACAGATGATTGCATCCAAGCATGATATGTGCAATAAAGGTGTACACATGGCACTTGGGAGCCCATGGAAGAGACTCTCTTCCAACAGCAGTTGCTTATACCTCTGGTTCACAGTCACTTTGATTTTCTTCACCTCATAGTTATTGCTAATATAGCCATCTTTTTCTTTTACTGTAAAATCCCTGAGGAGAGCTGCTATCTTTCCATTTTTGTATTCCTTTGCCTTACACTATATGATTGCTGCAAATAGTAAGTACCCAATAAATGTGTTCTAAAATTTCTTTACATGTGGATCAACTGACACCATCAGCAAAGGGCACTTGCAAATGTCTTGGTTTGTCTTGAAATATACATATTCTGTGAAAGATGATATGTAGTACAGAGAACTAGAGTACTAAAGCCAGATAGCCTGCATTGAAATACCCATAACAATCTTTTAACAACTGTTTATATTAGGCAAAGTCTCAGTCAGGTTGTCCTAATTTCTTCATCTGTTAAATGGAAGTGATAACAATAGTGTCTACATTGGATTGCTATGAGGACTAAATAAAGAAATTTACTCATTAAAAGTACTTCCAGAGTGCCTTAATTATAGCTTCTAACTATTATTAACTACTATCTTTTTCTAAATAAACTTAAAGGCCTTCACTCTGATAGAGCATAAACTACTGCAGACAGATAAAATATTCAAATTCCATGGAGAAAACATTTTTTCAGTTTTGATCGTTCATACTCCTTCTAAGTCTACTGGCAATGTCAGTCTATTACAAATCCAGAAACTGCTGATTTAAAACATTTTTAAAGCCATATCTTTACCTTTTCTGACCACACTAAATGATGTTTTGGAAAAGTCTGGTTTGAAGTCACTCCCTCTATCCATTGACTGATTAAATTCTCAATCAAAACAATAAATAAAGGCTTCTGGTGAAGACAGAGGCATAGGTAAACTCACCTCACCTCCATGCACAACTGTAGCAAAAAAATACAACTAGAACACACATACACACACACACACACACACACACACACATGCATGCATCACACCGAACTGTCAGAAAATAGATCTGTGTGGAAGTCTGACAACCAAAAATTTAAAGAAGCCATATTCATCCAGATGGGTAAGAAACTGGAAATGAGATGCACAGAGGTGAAAAGATAGGAATGGGCAGTCCCAGATCCATGTGTGGTAGATAAAAACCAAGACGGATACCTCAGGAGTGAGGGTTCTCAGCCCTAGATCAGCCCACCAAGCCCAGGGTTTCAGCACCAGGAAAAGAAGTCCACATAACTTCTGACTGTAAAAACCAGCAAAAGTTGGGATACAGAAGAAACTGCAGGCTTTTATTTGCAGATGGTATGACAATGTACATAGAAAACCCTAAAGATTCCACTAAAAATCTATTCCACCTAATAACTGAATTTGCCAAAATAGCTAAATACAAAGTCAATATCCAGAAATCAAAGGCATTTTTATACACCAACAATGAAACATCAGAGATAGAAGCTAGAAAACAAATCCTATTTACCATAGCAATAAGAAAAATAACTTAAAAATAAACTTAACCAAGACATAAAGGACTTGTACTCAAAAACTATGGAACACTGAAGAAAGAAATTAAGGAAAATACAGATAAATAGAAGCGCATATCATGTTCATGGTTGGGAAGAATTAACATCATTAAATGTCCATACTGCCCAAAGCTACCTGTAGATTCAATGCAATCCCTACTGAAATACTGACATCATATTTCACATAATTAGATAAAAAACTTTAAAAATTCATATGATGTCAAAAACAGCCCCAAATAGCTACAGCAATCCTAAGAAAGAAGAACAAAGTAGGAGGAATCACAATGCCAGATATCAAGCTATATTACAAAGCCATAGTAACCAAAACAGTCTTGTACTGGCACAAGAACAGACAAACAGAGCAATGGAACAGAATAGAGAGCCCAGAAATGAACCCAGGACTCTATGGGCAATTAAAATGGAACAAAGGGGGAAGGAGCATAAAGTGGATTGCAAATAACCTCTTCAACAAGTGGTGTTGGGAAAACTGGAGAGACAAATGCAAAAGAATGAAACTAGACCACCAACTTACACCATACACCAGAGAAAACTCAAGATGGATAAAAGACTTAAATGTAAGCAGTACCACTATAAAGCCCTAGAGAAAAACAGGTAAAATAATTGCAGATATCCCACACAGCAAAATTTTCACTGAACTATCTCCCAAGGCAAGGGAAATAAAGGAACAAATAAACAAATGGGACTACACCAAACTGAAAAGTTTCTGCTCAGCCAAAGAAAACATCAACAAAAAAAAGGAACCAACCATATGGAAAAACATATTTGCCAATGACACCTCAGACAAGGGTTTGATTTCCAAAAATATATAAAGAACTAATAGGACTCAATACCAGGGAGACAAACAACCCAATTAAAAAATGGGCAAAGGGCCTGAACAGACACTTCTCCATGGAAGACGTACAAGAGGCCCACAGGCACATGAAAGAATATTCAACATCACTAGTCACCAGAGATGCAAATTAAAACTACAATGAGATACCACCTCACTTCTGTCAGAATGGCCATCATCAAATCAACAAAGAACAAGTGCTAGAGAGGATGTGGAGAAAAGGGAACCCTGGGGCATTGCTGGTGGAAATGCAGACTGGTGCAGCCACTCTGGAAGACAGTATGGAATTTCCTCAAAAAACTAAGAATAGAACTGTCTTATGACCCAGTGATTCCACTGCTAAGATTATACACAAAAAATTCTGAAACACCAATTCAGGAGAACCTACACAACCCTATGTTCATAGCAGTGCTATTTACAATAGCCAAGTGCTGAAAAGAACCTAAGTGCCCTTCAGTGGAAGAAAAACTTTCGTACATTTACACAATGGAGTTCTACACAGCAGAAAGAAAGACAGAACTCCTACCATTTGTGATAGCATGGATGGAACTAGAGAGTATCATGCTTAGTGAGATAAGCCAGGCAGCAAAAATTAAATACTACATGTTCTCACTTAATACAGGAGACTAATGAACAAAGAAACAAACAAGCAAACAAAATGAAACCAGAGACATGAATACAGGGAACACACTTTCGGTGTGTATAGGGGAGGGGGTGGGGAAAGGGCAGAGTTTAGTCAAGGAACTAGCATGGATGATCCATGGACACAGACAACATGTGGGATTGTCTTTTGGTTGGGTGGGGCAGTGGATAAGGAGGGTAGGGAAAGGGGAGAGCAGAGGGGGAAAATGAGATGAATGTAATATAACAACAATAAGAAATATGTTTAAAATGTTTAATAAAAATAATTAATTAAATTTAACAAAGGAAACTGCAGGCTTGTCAAGAGACTCCTCTTAAAGGGCCCACAACAGACTTAGGATTCACACAGACCCACCCACTCTGGGGTTCAGGACCAGGGCAAAATGATAATAAATAAGACTTCTACTTACTATGTAGATTTCTGTTACATATCATACACTTTATTATTTTCAATTCTTAGAACTATATACAAGGAAGACATTGTTATGTTCATTTTAGACATGATGAAATTAAGGATAAGGAAATCAAATTCTTCACCCAGAGCTGCTACTATTACAGGTAGTTTGATACACCCTAGCTCTAGCTTACTCCAGTCCATTCATACTTTACATTATGCCTCTAATAAGCTTTAGTTTATTCTTGGCTTCACTACTCTCCATCTGTGTACTTAGCACCATTGAGAAAGACAAAAGTTCTGGATAGAAATAGAAATGGTGGAATTTAAGTTTGATCATTAAGATACTTTGCCTTATATTATTTGCAACAATTTAGTGTAAGTCAAGGTGGAGACAAAGTTCCATGTCTCCTGATCCCACTTACCTCCTTCCAGACAGTGCTATAGCAAGGTCAATTGACATGGCTACTAAACTGATTTTCTGAGACTGTAGATATGGATATTTCTGGATCTAAGTTTGCCAGTTATAATATTTAATAGCCATTAAACCTAGTTTATCTTTTTTCATATATTCAAATTCTCTTTGCATGTTAAAACCATATTATGTGTTATGCTGTCCACTACGAATTTAGAGAACAACTGGTCATTGCCATCTTTATAATTATCCTTCATATGGTATAAGGCAGCATTGTCCAAATAATATAATGTGAGCCACATATATAATTTTGAATTAACTATTAGATACATGAAAAATGTAAAATAAGACTAATTTTTATAATGTATTAATTTTCTATGATTATGTAATAAATCATACAAACCTGATGGCTTAAAAGAAGAAATTTTTTTTGACTGTCCAGTCAGGGCACATAACCAGGTTATAAGTCAGATCTCCAGCCAGGTCTCCAGCCAGGTCCGTAGCACCTGGAGGAAGGTGAAAGGCAACCCTACATTGATGTCTTTCTCCCTCTCTGCCTCTATCCCTCCCCATCGCTCTAAAAATAATAAAATAAAATCTTTAAAAGGACATTTTTTTTGGAAGTCCTGGAAGCCAAAGGTCCAAAGTCAGTATTACTGAAATGAAATCAAGATATCAGTAGGGTGCTGTCCCATGGAGGCTCTAGAAAAGACTCATTTCATTCCTCACCCACCTGTTGGCATTCCTTGACTTGTGGCTACATTACTCAAATTTCTGTCTCCATCTTCACATCACCTTCTCTTCTGTATGTTTAACTACCTTTATCTTCCTCTTGAAAGTACATATATGATTGCATTTAGGATCCATCTTATGACCCATAATAATTTCCCAAACTCAAGATTCCTAACTTAACCATACCTATAGAGATTCTTTTTTCAAGTAAGGTAATATTTATAGGTTCCAAAAATTAGGGCTTAATTTAGGAGACCATTAATCAACCTATTATAAATAATATATAAGGTCTGTCCAGAAGATATCCAAACATTTTTAATAAAATGAGAATCGTTTGCATAACATTTCTGTAACCTGGCAGCCAAGGAGAGTAGATAAGACTATGCATGTGTGAAAAATGACAACTTTACTGTACTAGTCAGTGGGGGTGGTAGATGCCATTGAGTGAGCATCTGTACTATGTGGCCATTGCATTCAAAATGACTGAGAGAGTAGAGCAATGAATCTGCATCAAATTTTGCATTAAGCTTGAATGTTCTTCCACAGATACTATTCAAATGATTGAGAAGACTGCAGCTATGGGATACTGGTGATTAAAAGCTTCATCATACAACATGCCTGCTCATGCATCATATCTTGTGCAATTTTTTGACAAAACATCAAATCACCCAAGTAACTCAGCTCCTCTACAGCCCAGATTGGGCACCCTGTGACTTCTGTGTCATTTCAAATCACCTTCGAAATGAAAGAGATTTCAAATTGTACTGTATATGAGTTTCAGGAAAACATGACAGGGAGGCTGATAGAAACTGGCAAAACTGTGTGAGATCCCAAGGTGCCTAATTTGAAGGGGGCTGAGGCACCATTACTCTATGTACAATGTTTCTTGTATCTTGAGGTTTTTCTCAATAAGTGTTTCTTTTTTCATATTATATGACTGTATACTTTTCACACAGGCTTCATATGTTATCTCCCAGTACCTAAAAATTATTGTTTCAATTCATAATCAATATTTCACCCTAAGTCTTTCATTTATGGTATAATTTTTATATACTTACAATAATACATCTCAATTAGAATTGTCAACATTACAAGTGCTCAGTAGCCACATGTGGCTACTGTACTAAAAAGTGCAGTAAGGAATGCATTAATTTTCTCATTTAACAATTTTCTTGCTCAGAAAAAAGAAAGCCCCTGCAAAAAGGTACCTTCATTTCAGTTTTTCTTTTTATCACCACAATATAATTTCTATATAGAATTTCTTTGAGAATTAAATTATGAAAGCTCTTTGGAAAATGTAAGTCACTATATAGTCCTTTCAAAAGTCAGCCAGAGGAATTCAAAATGGCAGTGGTTAGGTGGAAACTACTCTAGCCTTTTCCCAGGACTAAAATGGAGTTATAACTAAATGACAGAAAATCATCTTGAATAACCAACTGAAGACTAGATGGGGAGAAGCCTTATAATCAAGGACTTATGGAAGAAACCACATCACCACAGTCAGACTGGTAGAAAATGCAGAGGCACTAGGGCACTGGCTGGACCTCCATGGGTAGCAGCTGAATTTCTGGAGGGATATTTCAGCAACTGAGGATTTCCCCCTGAGAAGTGTGGGGCCTAAATCCCAAGATTGCTTCCCAGCCTAAAGCACCAGAACTGAGAAAGGAACTCAAAGAATATCCAGCTGTGAAAAACAGCAGGGTTTCTATCTACCAGGAAGAGACAGCTAGAGACACAGAAGCCTCTTAAAGGGCCAACAAACAAAATTTCATTTACAGCCCCTTACCCTAGACTCCAACAATAGGAGTGTACAGCAAACTAGAGCCATGTGAGGAGAATCTGAGATTGCTGTCTCGGAGGAGAAAGCTGAAGGGTAAGACACTAGGAGTCCTGTGTTTATTCATTCCCTATAATGTAGAAATCATCTTTCTCAGGCAGCCTGGGGGAAAGCAATAGCTCCACCAGCAGGAATCCCTTTTGTGCCTCCATATGGAGCTTGAGCCTGGCTGCTGAGAGCTACAAATATAAACACTTTATTTCTTAACAGTTTTATTTATTGATTTATTTATTTTAAATTTAATTTTATTGTTGTTGTATTACATTCACCCCATTCCACCTTCTACCACCTTCCCCATCTACCCTTCTCCCCACCAAGTTAATACCACTTGTTGTCCATGTCCGTGGGTCATCCATGCTAGTTTCTTGACTAAACTGCTCCCCTTCTTTGCTCCTCCTCACTTCCATCTCCCCCTTCCCTCTGCACACTGAAGGTCTGTCTGTTCCTTGGATTCATGTCTCTGAATCCATTTTGCTTGTTTTTGTACATTGGCCGCTTATAATGGGTGAGATCATATGGTATTAGAAACACTTTCATTGATTAAGCCGAACAGAAAGCCTGCAGGTGCAGGTGGACCTCTGGGAACTTTGAAGCTTTAAATGACAATGCTAAAAACAAGAAGAGAATCTTAAAAGATGCAAAAGAAAAGCAGTTAGTTACCTACAAGGGAGCTCCCATTAGACTGTCATTTGATTTCTCAACAGAAACATTTCAGGCCTGAAGAATTGGCATGAAATATTCAAGGTAATGAAAAGCAATTACCAACAACCAAGTCTACTTTACCCAGCAGGGTTATCATTTAATATTGAAAGAGAACTAAAGTGCTTCATAGAGAAGAAAAAGCTAAAGGAGGTTGTTACCACCAAATCAGTATTGCAACAAGTATTAAAGAGCTTGCTTTAAAAAAGAAGAAAAAATGGGGAAAGTAGTTAAAAAATAAAATGACAATAAAAACACATTTATCAATAATTGCTTTAAATATGTGACTTAAATGATCCAATCAAAAAATAGAAGGTAGGCATAAAATGAATAATGTGTGTGTGTGTGTGTGTGCGTGCGCTGTCTCCAAGAGACTTACCTCCAAACAATATATACACATAGACTAAAAGTAAAGGGATGGAAAAAGATATTTTATGAAAATGGAAAGGGGAAAAAGCTGGTGTAGTAATTCTTACATCTAACAAAATAGACTTTAAAGGCAAGGCTATAGTAAAAGACAAAGAAGGACACTACATAATGATAGAGCCAACAATCCAGCAAGAGGATATAACCCTAGTAAACATTTATGCACCCCATATAGAAGCACCTAAATATGTGAAGCAAATTTTGATGGACATAAAGTGAGAGATCTATAGAAATACAGTCATAGTAGGAAATTTTAACAACCTATTGACATCAATGGATAGTTTTTCCAGACAGAAAATCAACAAGGAGACAGTAGCCTTAAACGATACGCTAAATCAAATGGATTTAATTGATATCTTCAGAGTGTTTCACCCCTACGTGGCAAAAAATACATGCTTTCTAGTACACATGGAACACTTTCTAGTATAGGCCATATGTTAGGACACAAAAATAGTCTAAAAATTTTAAGAAGATTGAAATCATATTAAGCATCTTCACTGACCATAATACTTTGAAGCTAGAAATCAACCACAAGAAAAAAACAATAAGTAACCCAAAGCATGAAAGCTAAATATTAAATAATAAGTGGGACAACAAAGAGATCAAAGAAGAAATCAAAAGATACCTTGAAACAAATAAAAATGAGAAAACAACAACCCAAAATCTGTGGGACAGAGTGAAAGCAATCCTAAAAGGGAAATTCGTAGCATTATAGACCTGTCTCAAGAAACAAGAAAAAGCTCAAATAAACAATCTACCTGCACTTAAAGGTAACTTGAAAAATAACATCAAACAAAGTCCAAAGTGAGTATAAAAGAGAAATAATAAAGATCAGAGCAGAATAGTCTACAAAATCATTTTTTAAAAATCACTAAAGCAAAGAGTTTGTTTTTCGAGAAGATAGATTAACGAACTTTTAACCAGACTCATAAGAATAAAAAAGAAGACCCAAATATGTAAGATTAGAAATGAAAGAGGAGAAATAACAACTAACACCAAAGAAACAAAGGATTGTAAGAAAACATTACAAACAACTATTTGCCAACAAATTGGACAACCTGAATGAAATGGATAAATTCTTAAAAACATACAATCTTTTAAAACTAAATCAGGAAGAAACAGAGAATCTGAATAGACAGATTAAACCTAGTGAAATTAAAATGGTAAACAAATAAAATTGCCAATCAAAAATGACCTGGATCAGATGACTTCATATGTAAATTTTACAGACATTCCAAGAAGAATTAACACCTCATTCTCAAACTATTCTTAAAAATTCTAAAAAAGGGATGACACCCAAGCTCATTTCACTTGGTCAGTATTATCCTAATTCCAAAACTAGCTAAAGATACCACAAAAAAGAAAATTATAGGCCAATATTGCTGATGAATATAGATACTAAAACCTAAATAAAATATTAGCAAACCAAATATAGCAATACATCAAAAAGATCATACACCATGTCAAGTGGGATTTATTCTTGGGATGCAACATTGGTATAACATTTACAAGTCAATAAATGTGATTCACCACAAAAGAAAAATGAAGAATAAAAACCACATGATCATATCAATGATGCAGAAAAAGCATTTAATAAAATCCAGCACCCATTTATGATAAAAAGACAGCAAAGCAGGAATAGCAGGAACATACTTAAATATAATAAAGGCTATATATCACAAACCCACTGCCTAACAACTACTCAATAAGCAAACACCATGAACATTCACCTTAAAACTGTGAATGAATAAGACAGAGATGCCAACTTTTTCACTTCTTGGTCAGTATAGTAATGGCAGTGCTAGCCACAGCAATCAGACAAAAAGAATAAAAGGCACCCAGATTAGAAGTGAAGAAGTAAAACCATCTTTATTTGCAGATGACATAGAGAACCTTAAAGATTCCACCAAAAAAAACTACTAGAATTGAAAAATGATTCAGTAAAATAGCACAATACAAAATTCATATCCAGAAAAGAGTTGCATTTTTATTTGCCAATAATGAAGTGTTGGAAATGGAAGTTACAAAAACAATCCCATTCACAATTGCTTCAAAAAGAATAAAACACCAGGAATAAGTCTAACCAAAGATTTAAAAGACTTTTTTTTTTTTTTTTTTTTTTTTTTACAGTATAAAATTTTTATATTTAGAATTAGCCAGCTGGACTCAGTTTAGATGATCCCAATTTTGTTGGCAACATCCAAAGCATCGTAGTCTGGAGCCAGTCGAACATATGCCTTCTTCTCTCCATCAGGCCTGATCAGGGTATTGACCTTGGCAACATCAATGTCATAGAGCTTCTTCACAGCCTGCTTGATCTGGTGTTTGTTGGCCTTGATATCCACAATGAACACAAGTGTATTGTTGTCTTCTATCTTCTTCATGGCTGACTCAGTAGTCAGGGGGAACTTGATGATAGCATAGTGATCAAGCTTGTTTCTCCGGGGGCGCTCTTCCGAGGATATTTAGGTTGCCTCCAGAGCCGCAGTGTCTTAGGCCTCCGGAAGGTGGGTGACATGCGGATCTTCTTTTTTTTTTGTGGCTGTGGATGCCTTTTAGCACTGCTTTCTTTGCCTTCGAAGCCTTTGCCTTAGCTTCGGCTTTGGGAGGAGCAGGGGCTTCCTTCTTTGCTTTTGGCGCCATCTTCGTGAAAAAGGCTAAAAGACTTTTACTCAGAATATTGTGACACTGGGAAAAGAAATTAAAGGAAATGCAAGTAAGCAAAAACACATACCAAGATATGAATGGTGTATTTCAAAGATCTAAAACAAAAATGTATATGTAACAACAAAAGACTTTGAATAGCAACAGCAATCTTGAAAAAGAAAAGCAAAGTAGGAGGAATTATGCTACTTAATATCAAACTATGTTATAAGGCCATAGTCATAAAAACAGCATGGTACTGTCATAAAAACAGACACACAGCTCAATGGAACAGAACAGAGAGCCCAGAAATTAAGCCATGCTTCTACAGATGATTAATATTTGACAGAGGAAGCAAGTACATACAGTGGCCTAAAGATAATTTATTCAATAAATTATGTTGGGAAAATTGAACGAATATGTGCAGAAATAATGAAAATTGACCACCTCCTTACACCACACACAAGAATAAATTCAAAATGGATTCAAGACTTAAATGTTAAACTCAGAACCATAAAAATCCTAGAAGAAAACATTAGCAGAAAAATCTCGGACATTGCCTGTAGCAATATCTTATCTAATATATCTCTTCGGGCAAGGGAAAAAAAAGAAAAAATAAACAAATGGAACACATCAAACAAAAACAATTTTGCAAAACAAGAGAAACCATCAATAAAATAAAAAGAAATTACTGAATGGGAGAACATATTCACCAATGATACATCTAATAAGGGGTTAATATTTAAAATTTATGAAGAACTTATACAAGTCAACTAAAAAAAATGTAATGAAAAACTGGGCAAAGTATGTAAATAGACACTTCTTCAAAGAGGATATGCAAGTGGCCAATAGAGATATGAAAAGATGCTCAACATTACAAATCATGAGAGAAACACAAATTAAAACCACAATGAGATATCACCTCACATCTGTCAGAATGGTTATCACCAATAAATCAACAAACAACACTGCTGAGAACGTGGAGAAAGGGGAACCCTTTTGCACTGTTGGAAGGAATGCAGATTGGTGCTGCCACCTTGGAAAGAAGTATAGAGTTACTTCAAAAAATTAAAAATGGAATTGCTTTATGACCCAGCAATTTCACTTCTGTGAATTTATCCAAAGAAACCAAAAACACTCACTCAAAAGAATATACGCAACCTTATATTCATTGCATTATTTACAATTGCCAAGATTTGGAAGCAACTCAAATGTCCATCAGTTGATGAGTTGATAAAACAAATATGGTACATTTAGACAATGGGATACTACTCAGCCATTAAAAGGAAGAAAATTGTACCCTTTGCAACAGTATGGATAGACATGGAGAACATTATGCTAAGTGAAATAAATCAGCCAGAGAAAGACAAATACCATGTTATTTTCCCCATTGGAATCTAATGAACAAACTGAACTAATGAGTAAAATAAGGACAGAGTCATAGATAGAGAGCAGACTGGGGGGATGGAAAAAAAATACTCATGAGCATGGACATGAGTGTTTGTGCGAGGGTTGTGGAGGTGAAAGCAGGAATGAGAGGGATAAATTGTAAGGGAAAAAATACAATAAAAAGAAACAGGAAAAAAGGCCACCCAGATTTGTTGCCAAAGACTTCTGCTCTGTATCTCATATTCATTCATACTCATACACTGGCATAACTGAGACCTATAACAAAGTAACAAAAATGAAGGAGCTAGGCCACTCTACAGATGACAGCTGGGAGCTTGATCAGTATAACTGGTCATAAATTCAAATATATGAGAAAAATAAGATTGATGTTTAGAGGAATGTTGAGAAGAAATGTCCCCATTTTGACATAGAAAATATTCATTCATTTATTCATTCAAAAAATTTACTATGTCCCTGGCACAATGCTAAGTACTCAGGACACAATGCTTATTGGTGAAAACCAAAATAGATAAAATGCTCCTCCCACCCCCATTTGGTTAGAGTCTAGAGAGAAAGCAAGATTAAATTAAATGGGAAAACTGCAACTGAGGTCTTTTCTACCAATGAGTAGAACATGAATCTCAAAGAGGGAGTTTGACATTGTCAGGTGGGTCAGAGAGGTTACCCTGAGGAAATGATGATTAAGCTAAGATATGAAGCATACATAAGAATTAATTTAGTGAAGAAGAGATGCTGCAGGCAGGAGAAACTCATGCACAATGGTCCTTTTGTTGGAGGAATCACAAGATGTGAGACAAAGGCCAGGATGTCTGGCCTGCAGAGAATGCTCAGAGGAGACCAGGTACAAAGTGAGACCAGGGAAGTTGGAGGGGACTCACTTATGTGATCATGTAAGAGAGTTTTATCTTTTTCCTAAAGTCAACAGTAATCTCCTAGCAGGTTTTGTGGTTTGAAAGGATGTTTCTACTTGAGTATGAAGAACAAGTTATTAAGGGGACAAGGGTAGATGTAGATTGGAGAGGGACAAGAATGCATATAGGTGGAATAGTAATGGGGTTATTACAGAAGTATAGGCAGAGATAATGGTGTAGTGTACTTATAAAATATGAAGTCATCCTTGAATCTCCTTTTTGTTTCATATTACATACCTAATCCATTAAAAACTTCTATTGGTTGAATCAAAATGAATCCTTTTATCACTTCTAATGCTAAATTGTGATAGGAGCCTCTGAAGCAGATCAATTATTTCATCTGGTCTCCTTGATTCCAATATAGACTATATAATTTATTCTACACACAGAAGCCAAAGGGATTTTCCTAAAAGGGAAGTCAAGCCATGTCATTCACCAGCTCAGCACCCTTAATGGCCTCCATCTCACTCAGCATAAAAGCCAAAGTCTTTCAAAGTGCTTCATGGTCTGGACCCCTACCAAATCTGACCTCATCTCCTACCACTCTTTTCTTTGCCATAATGGTCAGCTTGCTCACTTTTAAATAAACCAAGCATGGTCATAATCCAAGCCCTTGTCACTTGTCACATCCTATGCCTGAAATATCCTGTGACCCCTCATCTAAAACTCATCATTTATATTTCCATATAGCCCTTTATCATTTAGCTCCCTCATCTCAAATTGCAACTTCATATTTTATACTAAAGAAGGTGAGGGCACAAGCCACAGAGATATCTGGGAGGAAAGCATTCAGACTGTAGGATAGCAAATACAAAACCTCTGAGGCAAGAGTTCAAGAAAAAGCAAGGGAGTGAAGCATGCTGGTGGAAAGAGGAGTGAGAAGGGGAGGCTACTCACAATAACAAGAGCAAGCTCACAAGAGCCTGCATGCACATTTTTGTGAGGACATTGCTTTCACTCTGAGGTGAGAAGACAAGGAGGGTGCAGACCTGACATGGGTTTTTTTGTTTTGTTTTGTTTTGTTTTGTTTTTTGAAGATTTTATTTATTTATTTTTAGAGAGAGGGGCAGGGAGGGAGAAAGAGAGGGAGAGAAACATTGATCAGTTGCCTCTTGAATGTCCCCTGACCAGGGACCAAACCTGCAATTCAGGCATTTGCCCTGACTCTGAATCAAACTGGTGACCTTTCAGTTTGAGGTATGATCCCAACCCACTGAGCCACACCAGTCAGAGCTGATCTGACATATTTGAACAGGTACGTATGGATGCTACATTGAAATTTGACATAAAGGGGTAAGATAGAAGCAAAGAGCTTATTTATGAACCTACCCTAATAAACCAGATAAGAAATAATGGCAGCATAAACAAAGCTAGCAACAAGGAGAAACTACAATCCCAGTGGCAAAATGAGAGCAATAGCATGCAGAATAGTGGCTGCCTGGGGCTAGGGGCCAGAGGAAGGGATCAGCTGTAAAGGAATATGGGGAATGTTTTAGTGAGATAGGCATGTTCTGCATCTTGATTGGAATGCATACAATTGTCTAAATTCAATGATGGACATTGAATTTTATTGTATATAAATTATTGCTCAATAAAGTTTGAGGAGGAAAAACAATGAGCTTTTTAACTCTTCTTCTTTTGAAGTCTTGGTTTCAGCTTCATGTTAGCCTGACATCACCTAACATAAAAATAATGCAGAAAAATGCACAGAACTACTTAATTAAATGTGTTTATAACTTTATTTACTTGTGCATTTGTTCATGAATCATGTTTAAATGATTTAAGGTAGAAAGGGCAGAGTGAGATTCTAAAGGCCTTTTGATATTTTTATTTTCATGTCAAGGAGAAAAGCACACATGTGAACTTCTTTCCTCATCACTAAAAATGGGGAGAAAAGCATCTCCCAAATCAGATTATTGAATGGATTCTCTCATTGAAAGGTGTCAATTTCAATAGATACATAGTAGGTCATCCTTCACTATCTTTCTCCTTGGTTTCTGAAAGTCAAAAACATTGCCAAATTATTCTGATAAAATTAACCTCTATGAGGCCCTGGCTGTTGGCACAGTGGATAAGGCACTGACCTGCAAACCCAAAGATCACTGGTTTGATTCCCCAGCCAGGGTACATAACCAGGTTGCAAGCCAGGTCTCCCCAGCCAGGTCCATAGCTGGAGGCAGATGAAAGGCAACCATACATTGATGTCTCTCCCCCTCTCTGCCTCTCTCCTTTCCTCTCTCTCTAAAAATAATAAAATAAAATCTTTAAAAATAATTTTTAAAAAATTATTCTCCATGAAAGTATGCTATGAATGTGTGATGGTCTGGCTATCGCGTACCTCTGAAAGGCAGAGAGGAAGCTGTGGGGGATGGGCATAGCTGGTGTTGGGGGCTGGGGTGTTACCTGTCAGCTTTACCTTAACCTGTCACCAGTCCCACCCTAATATGGCAGAAACAGTATTATTGAGGGGTTCACACATCCATCCTCATTGAGAATCTGCCTGAAATCACATTCATGTGAAGGGAGAGAATATAATGGGTCATGTTCACAACTTTCCAAAGAAAAGCAAAACATAATGAACATAGATGCTAAGATTCTTAACAAAATATTGGCTAACCAGATCCAGCAATACATTAAAAAGATCATACATCATGATCAAGTGGGTTTCATCCCAGGGATGCAAGGATGGTACAACATTCACAACTCAATAAATGTAATATACCACATCAATGAAATGAAAGACAAAAACCTTATGATCATATCAATAGATGCTGAAAAAGCATTTAATAAAGTGCAGCAACCATTTATAATAAACACCCATAGCAAAATGGGAATAGAGGGAGGATACTTCAACATCATAAAGGCCTTATATGAGAAACCTGAAGCCAACATCATACTTAATGGGCAAAAGCTAAAGGCTTTCCCCCTAAGATCAGGAACAAGACAAGGCTGTCCACTTTCTCCACTTCTGTTCAACATTGTTTTGGAAGTTCTAGCCATAGCTATCAGAGAAGAAAAAGGAATCAAAATTGGAAAGGAGGAAGTCAAACTGTTATTATTTGCAGATGATATGATAGTGTATATACAAAACCCGATAGACTCCACCAAAAACTTGCTTGATCTAAAAGCAAATTTAGCAAAATAGCTGGATATAAAGTCAATATTCAGAAATCAAAGGCATTTTTATATACCAATAATGAAACATCAAAGATAGAAACTAGAAAACAAATCCTATTTACTACAGCAACAAGAAAAATAAATTACTTAGGAATCAACTTAATCAAGGAGGTGAAAGACCTGTACTCAGAAAGCTACAGAACAAAGAAATTAAGGAAGATACAAATAAATGGAAGCATATACCATGTTCATGGGTGGGAAGAATTAACATCATTAAAATGTCCATACTACCCAAAGCCATCTATAGATTCAATGCAATCCCAATGAAAATACCAATGACATACTTCACAGAAATAGAAAAAAATACTTCAAAACTTTATACGAAGCCAAAAATGGCCACAAATAGCCACAGCAATCTTGAGAAAGAAGAACAAGGTAGGAGGAATCACAATACCAGACATAAAACTATACTACAAGGCTACTGTTATCAAAACAGTCTGGTACTGGCATAAGAATAGACATGTAGACCAATGGAACAGAATAAAGAGCCCAGAAATTAACCCAGGACTTTATGGTCAATTAATATTTGACAAAGGGGGAAGGAAGATAAAATGGAGTAAAAACAGTCTCTTCAATAAGTGGTATTAGGAGAACTGGACAGCAACATGCAAAAAAAATAAAACTAGATGACCAACTTACACCATACACCAGAATCAACTCAAAATAGATAAAGGACTTAAACATAAGCAGCGTCACCATAAAGGTCCTGGAGAAAAATATAGGCAGTAAAATTTTAGATATCCTACACAGAAGTATATGTACTGACACCTCTCCAAGGGCAAAGGAAATAAAAGAACAAATCAACAAATGGGACTATATCAAATTGAAAAGTTTCTGTTCAGCTAAAGAAAACATCAGCAAAATTCAAAGGAAACCAATTGTATGGGAAAACATATTTGCCAAGGGTTTAATATTCAAAATATATAAAGAACTAAGCGGCAACACCAGGGAGACAGACAGCCCAATTAAAAAATGGGCAAAAGACCTGAACAGACAACTCACTGAGGAAGATATACAAAGGGCCCAGAGGCATATGAAAGAATGCTCAACATCACTAGCCATCAGAGAGATGCAAATTAAAACCACAATAAGATACCACCTCACACCTGTGAGAATGGCTATCATTATCAAATCAAGAAACAACAAGTGTTGGCGAGGATGCGGGGCAAAGGGAACCCTGGTGCACTGTTGATGGGAATGTCAGCTCATGCAGCCACTATGGAAAATGGTATAAAGTTTTCTTAAAAAACTAAAAATTGAAACTGTCTTTTAATCCAGAAATTTCACTATTAGGACTATACCTGAAGAACCCTGAAACACCAATTCATAAAAACCTATGTATCCCTATGTTCATAGAAGCACTATTTACAATAGCCAAGTGCTGGAAACAGCCTAAGTACCCATCAGTAGATGATTGGATCAAAAAACTTTGGTGCATTTACACAATGAAATACTGCACAGCAGGAAGAAAGAAGGAACTCCTACCTTTTGCAACAACATGGATGGAACTGGAGAGTATTATGCTTAGTGAAATAAGCCAGACAGTGAAAGACAAATACCATATGATCTCACCCATTACAGGACACTAATAAACAAAACAAATAACAAGCAAAACGGAGCCAGATACATGAATACAATGAATAGACCTTCAGTGGGCTGTGGGGAGGGGATGCGGGGAGAGAGGAGGAAGAGGCAAAGAAGGGGAGCAGTTTAGTCAAGAAACTAGTATGGAAGAACCATAGCCATGGACAACAACTGGGATTGACTTTAGCAAGAAATGGGTGGGTGGGGCAGGAGACCGAGAGGAGTAAAAAGGGGATGGATGTAATACCAGAACAATAAAATTAAATTAAAAAAATTATAAATGCACAAATGGTCTGAAGTAAAAATGTTTGCTACAGTACTGTATCTACATCTAAAATGGTATCTAAGAGTATGTAAGTACTTAATAAATTATGTTGGATGTCAGTCTACTTGGTATAAAATACAGGCTCTAACTTTATTAATATATCATTACTATCTTCAGCATTAACTGTCATGTTCTTTCAATAATCTATACTTTTCTTCAACTTGTAACTGACCAGAATTCTATAAATATCATGTATCACAAAACAAAAATGTTTAACTTAAACAAAAAAAATAAAATATTAAATATTACACATTCATCCAAAAAGAAAAAAGCAAAACAAAGACAGCATTCAGTTCAGATGCAAAAAATAATTGCACATATAAAGAACCTCTTGAGTTTTACCTGAAATCTATTTTCTCTCTTAAAATTTCTGTTATCTCCATTTCAATTCCTTACTTTGACTTTCTAAAATCATGAAGATGAAATGTTTAACTTTTGAAGTCATAAATAGACAAAATTCATTGTCAAAGGCTGAAACAATTCACCCCGACACTCTTTAATTTTCATTTACTCAAGAAAACCCCATTTTCAATGGATAAAGGCCCCCTTTTAAACCAAATTGGGGTGTCTCTGGAGTGAGGAATTGTGTTGATTCCTCACTATAAAAAATGCACAGGCAGAGGGCAGACAGGCAGAGCGCAGACAGGCAGAGAGCTTTGGAGAGGCTCAAAGACAAAGGAGGTGTTATGTGTAGTACAACCATTCACTGCAAAGGGATTGTTTAAGTGGAGATGGCTGGTCTACGCTCACACAAGAGGGAGCCTTCATACATAAATAAAGGCTGGCTGCCGCGGAAACCCCTCCATCTGTTGCTGCCCATTGCCTGACTTCCAAGGCATTGGGTGCACTAATTGAAAACATGGATGGATCTGTGCCCCACATGTTCATTTTTAGAAAATCACTGAGAGTTTGTTTTCGCATAAGGCCAGCCCTAGGCTGACTCTCTGCTCCTTGAAGCCAATGGGGTATCCTTTTGGGGGCTTTATGGCTGCTGTTGTCTTTTGATCTTTGATTTCTGTTACTTTTCTTCACTGAACCCCTCCCCCTATTTGGAGAGCTCTAGCCATAATATGGTTAGTGACTTGTTAAGCTGCTAAACTTCTTTCAAGGCAAGGTCAGAATAAAGCGGTTTACCTCTGCTAAGAGAAAAAAATAAAATATATATATATATGGATATGAGCTCTGGAGAAGGGACTGTTTAGGCAGTTGCAGGCCATGCCCCTGCTGTCCTCTGAAGAGGTTAATATTTCCTAATTTCAGTAATTAGTCAGAGAGGAGTAAAGAGTCCTCAGCAATGGCAAACCAATTGCATGCTTACTACTGGCTGCTACTTAAGTTTCTTCTTCCATGCTAAGGGCAAGTTCGCAGGTTGTCAGATCAGAGGCTGATGCAGATCAGAAGTGTGACATCACCTGAGTGTGCACAGAAGTCCATTCTGAACTGAAAATGGTTAACCAGTTGTTTTTCAACCACCAATCCCCCACCTCCATCTGATAGAGAAAAGGCACCTGGTTTTGTTCAGCCTTGCTTTTGTACCTAAAAGAAACTAAGGCACAAATATGTGAAATAGCATACAGTCTCAAAAAGAATGGCTAATGGACTTAACTCCTCCCTAACAAATTGGTATTCCTTCTGTTAGATTAGGCACACTTGCAAATAGCCACCTGGCTCTTCCAAATAAGGTTTGTGTCCCCTGTAGGACCACAAAGTGCTGGGGAGAGGAAAGGAATTCAAATTTATGTTTATGATGCTTAATGCTAAATCACCCTCATGATATAGTGTCACCAGGAAAAAAGGGTTTTCTACTTATTGCTAGAGGAAGAATATGTGTCACAAAATTGGGTAAAGATAAAATTCAGAAATCAAAACATTTTTTTGTAGTTTCTTCTCACACTTCTCATCAGGAGACCTGAGCACATCTTATGCAATGTAAAGAATAAGCTGTCTTCTGCACAAGGAGACTTTTGAAAGTTATTAAGATCTGTAGCAAACGAGGTAACTGGTCTAAGTTCCTAAAAGCTATATTATTTAGCATTGGCTTATTCATACAAAGATTTTTATTGAACAATAATAAATGAAGCAGTGTTATTCCATTTGATACATTCTGGAACACCTGACCTTTTCAGGATGGGTGGATGAAGTTACTTAGCCCTGGGCCAGCTTTCTTCTAAAAACTAAATGAAAGCCAAAAGAGAATTTACAGGGATGTTGGAAGTCACATAAACACAGATGAAAAAAGCATATTGTATTGATTTTAGCTTGAAATCTGTGCTAAATTAGTAGGAAGTTTAGCAGCAACACCTCATTTCTTAAAACAGCAGTTGTTTTTAGGTTTACTTGTAACACTATTCATTCTTGTGAAAATTTAAAAAATTGAAAACATTTTAAGCTTGCCCTAAAACATGCTCACAGACTCAGAAGATGCATGCACTAATTTTGTTTGTTTGTTTGCCTGATATTCTGTTTCCTGGGTAGGCTGACAAGCATTTTTATGTTGTTAATTATTGACACAAATATAAAAAACTAAGAACTGTTTTGAGATTTTTTTAAATCCCAAATAATCTCTTAAAACATTTAGTGTTTAAAGTCCAATATGCAGATGTTATTGGAATAGTTTTAGGGTCCTAAAGATAGTTTTTGACAGGGAGCCCAAATCAGGACTTATGTAATGGATTTTTGGTCTTCTAAAAGACATTCATAACTTTTGTCAAAAATTTTAATGGTTTTTCTTATATTCAAGTTCACCATAGCTAAGGAATGGTGCTAATCCAAGATAAAGTAGGAACAAAGTTATTAAAGTGCTCCTCTATTTTGATAAGGGCACTGGGTTAAATATGTGATTCTCATTGTTGATGTCAGCATCCCAAAACCAACATAAACACTGAGGGGCTGCTCTTACTGCAAACTTGGGTGATATTTCTCTTTGTTAATGAGCACTTCTTTTTCTGCAAAAGGAAGAACAGTTTTATCTTAAGTTTTATGGCTACGGGTCAAGATAGAGCTTTTCTTTGCTCTCCTCCACTGTCACCCTTCATCAAAAAAAACAAAATTCCTTCTTTTTCATAATTATCTTTGTATTTTTCTTAATATAATTTACTTGCATCTCATTATAACTTTTACACCTGTTATTTATGTAGGAAAATAATGAACTCACTTAAATTAATGTTTATTTTGGCCCTTTCTCTTGAAACCCACATTTAGTAAGTTCATGACTGTGAAAGGTATCAGGCTTCCTGGGTCTACAGTTGTTAAATGGGCATACCTTCATGACCCATGTCTCCATGAACATTTAAAATTTGTTTTCTTTTGCTTGCATGAGGTTTATTTCACCACTGCTAGTTGTATAAGAGTGGAATAACTTCAGTCATTTGTTTCTAAAAGAATGTGGTTATTATCCCTGACTTGGATTTTAAAACCAGCTTCAAAAAGATGGCTTAGTACACCAGAGTGCTTATAATAATACATGGATCTGGATTCATACAGGGTATTTTGATGATCACTTCTTCCTACCAAGAGAAACACACATGTGAGGGCTTCTCTTCCTGTTCAGCAGAGAAAGGAACTGGTCCTCAAGAAGTATAATTATAATGGTGCATAGAGTGAAAATCCAACAAGGACAGGCATTAAAACCTGCTGACTAAACCCTGTATTGCCATTTAAGACTGTCTCTTCTCTACTGAGAATCTTTTTATATAATTTTTTCAGAGAGATTAGATATGCCAAACACACAGTAATCACAAATTAAGAAATTAAATCTTTATTCCATTTTTTCTAAATAAACAATCCATACTGAGTATATACGCAATCAAATGAATATTCCAGACAATCCAAGGTGACCAAGTTCCCATACTAAGCAGCCATAATGCAACAAAAGTTGATGTTGTAATTACCTCAGATAGCTTGACAGACTGTAAGTGTATGACTTCAATTAGGCTTCTTGAAATATTAAAAATAACTCATGCCCTGACTTTCCATTTCTATAGTTTCATATTTATCTATTTTTTATTTTTCAAACTGAGGAAAAATAACAACTTTCAGGCTCACTTCAAGGTTGTTATAGAAAAATCAAATTAAATCATGTGTGTTAAAGAGCTAGACAAGATTCAAAAGATCAGTATAAATGATGCACTGAAATAGTAGAAAAACAGGAAATGTAAACCTGAATTCCTGAGTTAAAAAATTAAAAAATGTTAATTTTCTTAAGGAAGTTGTTAAGTTTCTTAAGGAAGATAAGACATGAACGAAGAGTCTTGTTCATCTTTTACTTGGCTATACTAAGACCATCAGTGTGAAAATCCGTTTTTATTAGAAATTTAAAATAGGTGAACACCCTCAAAACATTTTCTCAGTTGAAAAAGTAATCCCTTTAACATGAGATCATCATGCTTTGAGTAAACATGGACACTACTTAGACATATTTCCAAGAAGAATTTCTGGCTTGGTGGCTATAGTAAACACATTTGCCTAACCACCATCCCTTCTATAGTGGAAATGGCTTTATGCATTATCTTTGTGAACAGTTATGTTTGCACTAAGTAATCATATTACTTCACTATGGAAAATTGGACTGGGAGTGAATGAATATCTATAAATTGGACTGGGAGTGAATGAATATCTATCTCATAGGACAAAATTCTTTCTTATAAGATTTTGAACTACAAAACTCAAAATCTAATTAAATGATGAGAGGAACTTACACCGAATGGCTGCATAGAATCATTCATTCATCCATTCATTCCAAAAGTCAGTACTCATCGCTCAGGTAAGAGAAACCAGGTGGCCTCAGTCAAGGATAGAGTCAGAGTAAACCAGAATTTGTGGCAAGAAAAGCCAAGGTCACACATAATACAAAATTATGGGGAGCAAGAATTAAGAGACTTCAAGAAGCCGGTTTGCAGGGGTGAAAGAAGAACTGACATGACAAAGAAAAGCAGAGTAAGTGACCTGTAAGAGAGAGGCTGCCTGATGAGTTCTACCTTTCCTGTGCCCTCCCTGCATTTTCTGTTTCTAGCTTCTGTATTAGTCCCTGATGCCCTTTTAATAAACCTTCTCTTTGCAAGGCGCGCGTGTGTGTGTGCGCGCGTGCGTGTGTGTGTGTATGCTCCTTGCAAGCAAATTTTCCCTGACTAAACAGGTATCATTGTTAATTTTTAATGTAAACTTGAAACATCTTTATTTTTGCCTAAAATTTAAAGATGCTGTAAGGCCAAAAAGCATTAAAGTTAGTAGTCAAATTCAGCAAGAACAGAGGTGTGTTGTGCCTCTTCCTCCTACTGACTCAGTCTCCTAATTTCTCACCCAGGAAAGTGCATGAATGGTTTGAAGGAATGAGGTGGGGTTAGCATTATTTCCCTGGGTCCCTACCCTAAATGGGGCTAACTAGTGAGTGACCCAAATGACAAATTCCATTTCAAAACCAACATTTCTCTTCTGGCACAGACAAATTTTGATTTTATTTAAATCCTGCTCAGAATTAAATCCCTGTGTCATCAAGCTGAAAAGAAGAGCTAAGTGTTGGGTGGAGGGGCAAGTGGTTCCTAACTTAATGTGGCCTAATAAAATGGCCTGTGTTAAGATGACTGCTAAGTGCTTGTGAGGGGAGGTGGCAGGGGACAGCCCTGAGGCATTGCAGGCACCTGGGGGAGAAGACAGAAAGGGGTAGGGGTTTTACTATGTTAGGGTTTTTCTGCACACATCTGTCTTTGAGTCACCTGCCAATGTAACTAGGTCAAGATGCAGATTTTTGTGGGGAAAGAAAGTCATAACCAATTCAGAATGTTTCATGATCAAAATGTTTTTCTGAGCTGACTTGCCAAGGCTCCTAAAAAGTCATAGAAATAGAGTTAAAACTCCTTTTATTCTATAATGATAATAGGAGAGCAGGCTTTAACATTGTCTGCTCAGACTTAGCTAGCACCTTCTCATTCTTGGTTCTTTTATTGTCCCTCTCCCTAAAGGTGTCTCCCATTTTCTTAGGTTCTTAGTGTGTTCATGAAATCATACATACCCCCCATAAAATTCAGAAATATGTCCAAAGAGTCACTCACATGTAAGCACAAAGGATTAAGTTACAAATGAAAGTCCTTTTGGAACTATGCATTTTAAACTTAGACAAAATGGATTAGATAATTGATCTGCAAGTATGAGGATTCAAGCATCAGTGGGTTATAGGAAGACATACAGAAGGGGTAAGGATGGTCCTAGATTAATTTGAGGGTCTGCAGCTCTTCCCATGAGGCTGCATCTGGTTACACTCAGACCTGTCTGAGGCAAAGCATGAGAATGACCTAGGATCACAGCAAACTAACCCCCTCACGTGCACTTCTTCCCACCCCTCATGTTCATGGTGTCGTCCCCCAGAATTCCCCAGGAACCCCTAAAGCAAAAATCAAAATCTCTGAAAAACTTCAATATCAGATAAACTCCAAAAATCATCAACATACATGTTCAAAATGCTGAACAAAGCCAGAAAGTGGTATTAAAATGTTTTGTTAATGTTCATCAATTAGAAAAATGTAAAATACCATTGACTTTGAATGATGAGAGATTCTCAGCAACAACTGGTTTTTCTTCTTCCTGACCAGGTTCCCAGTGATTCTGTTTCCTCCAAATCTTCCACATCCATGTTCACACTACCATCACTTTCATCTCAACACCCTCAGTAATACACACATGCCCTTATGCCAAAAATCAAAGCAAGCATATTGCTAAAAATCCATTTGAAGTTCAAAGTTAGGATGAGGGAAGGGGCCAAAGACTATGGGGGTGGGAAAGGGAATGAGCTAGTAACTCATAGGCACAATTAATTCACAAAGCAGTTACTGTACCCTGCAATTCTTGTTTTGTTTGTTTTGGTTTTTGACTCATAAAAACATAATCCATTTGTTTATATGGCAGAATCAGCCAGGTCTTTATAATAAATGTTTTCTCACATATTATAATTTTCAAACATTAAGTCTATTCCTGCAAAACTAAAGTCTATCACTGTAGTTTATGTTCCCAGTAGGAGATGCAATTTCACTGTTCAGAGGCAAATAGAATAATCTTTTGCATCATGAGTCTTCCAAAAGAGATTTACTTTCATGATCTTTGAATGTACCTATAATTGACTTAATAACATCCTAGTCAGGTAGACTTACTTTCCTTTGAAGCCAGGTGAATTCTCATGATGTAAGGAAGAGTTTCCAAGGACAAGAAGTTGCCAGTTCTTTTTTTTTTTTTTTTTTTTTTTTTTTTTACTTTTCACAAAAAAGTTTATATTTAAAATGAAAAAAAAATCAGTCACAGAGGCATTCAAGTAGTAATAATGTTA
>PVIW01011954.1:0-34627 GCA_004026585.1 Noctilio leporinus | reverse complement strand
AAACCCAAAAATTCTCTAACTCATGGAGACTGAATAACATGCTTTTAAGCAATGAAGGGGTCAACAATGAGATCAAAGATGAAATCAAAAAGTTCCTGGAAACAAATGACAATGAACACACAACAGCCCAAAACCTATGGGATACAGCAAAGGCAGTTCTCAGGGGGAAATTTATAGCAATACAGGCCTTCCAAAAAAAAAAAAAAAAAATTAAAAGCGTGTAGGTATATAAATAAAAAATATCTCTCTATAAATATGTATATGTAAACATATAGATGTATATAATGTATATAGATGTATATAATCTCCCTTCTGGTAAATTTATAATCTGTAGTAACATATTAAAAAACTGTATTATATCCTATAATAAAAAATTATTTAATTTTTAAAGCTATTTTGCTTATACCCCATGAAACACATTAACATTAAAAAAATATTTTATTTATTTGCTTTTAGGGAAAAAGAACAGGAGAGAGAAAGAGAAGGAAAGAAGCATCAATATGCCAGAGCAACTGGTGACCTGGCTCACAACCCAGGCATGCGCCCTGAGCTAGAATTGAACTGGTTTATTTTATGAGATGATGTGCAACCCACTGAATCACACTAACCATAGCTTTATTAACACTTTTAAAGAAATGTTTTAAGGAATGGACATTAAGAAATATAGGTTTAGCCTTTGGTGGAATTAATTAATTGTATATGTTATGTTAATTTTAAAAATTACATTTATACAAGATCAGACGCCTGTGTGTGTACATTATTATATTAATTAAAACTAATTCATTAAACAATCATCTAGGATTGAATTGTAGCAGCAACAGAAAAAAGTCTTAAGTGCTGGAGAAAACATCCTAAAGGAGACCCACTGGATCTTGGTTTTAAAGTCCACACAGAATTTGAAAAATTATCAGTCATCATTTCTTGAGATGGTAGTAAAGCACAGGTGCAAGTCATGGTGATTAGCCACATATCTAAAAGGGGGTCAGGAAGCAGAATCTGCTAGATCTTACTTATATCTGGCCTTTATGGAAAGTTGCAACTTATTCTTTAGAATATCTCAGCTATACTCTTATCCAAGTCCTATTGGGCAAAATCAGATTTGCTTGTTTTGACATATAGATAGATAGATACTGTGTCTCTACCTATGCAAATTTTATTCAGAATAAATGAATAATTTGGAGGGAGAATTTTTACACACTTTTAACTGAGAACACTACCTTTTATTGAGAATGCTACCCACACAATAGGACTGCTAACTTAGTAAAACTCATTCTTTAAACCATGTGCTGACAGGGAAGGGGATTTTGAACATGGCAAACTTCTCCAGTAACTCTTCCATTCTTCTATTTCTTAAACTTCCCTTTCCCTCTCCCCCTACACATAATCATCTCTTGATAGATAAGTTTGGGGTACAATTTCATGTATATTCTAAAAAAGGTAGGCAAAAAAAAAAAAAAAATCATCAGTATTCACAAGGTGATACTCTTTAGTATTTATCTTATGAGGTGTACAGGATACAGCCATACCTTTAGCAAGGAAAGAAATCATGAAAAAGTCATTATGAAAATTTCCTGCAGGAGTTTCTGTAAGCTATTTAGAAGACTATGGAATAAGAATGGCCAAGCAATGGAGACATCTTGTATGGGCTGAGGTTCAGTTCATCACAATATCACCTTTTAGCTTTGGCATAGAATCTAAGTTCATGCAAGACAACCCTCGGAGATATCCCCAGCAATGAATGGGTAACATAGGATTAGGTATCAAAAAGTGGTAGATAACCAAGTGTTTTAATTCAACCAAGACATTCAATTAAAAAGATGTTTTAATATTGGCCCACTGTGATTCTAGCACACTTTCATTTACTTAATTACTTAAATCAGTAATTCTCAGTCTTTTTAGTATCATGGCACACATAAATAATGATTAAAATTCTGTAGTACAACAAAAAAGATATGTTTTGCTGATATGACAAAAAAGTATAATTTTGATTCATTCACTAGGTGGCTATTGTTGTTAGTTGTAATTTTTTATTTGATAACCCAAAAGAAAAGAGGTCAGTGCCCCTGACTAAACAGGTACTGCACATGTTAAAAATTTTTGTTACTTGCCAGTTGAAAAACACTAACTTAAATAAATATGATTAGATTAATTAAGCAGCTGTTTATAACAAAGCAGTATTCTGGGTGCTAAATATAGGTGCCTTCAAGTTCCCTACAATTTAAGAGAATAAGAAGCACATTGAAAGAAAAATATGTTACATGATTGCTGGATTTACTAGTTTTCTATCTAAGGAAGATTAAGAAAGATTCAATATAACCATGGAAGTTCACCTTTGCTATCTCAGTAGAGTGTAGCTAAAACAAATAGGACGTCTATACTTTATTTTTTGTTTATTGATTTTAGAGAGAGCAAAAGAGATAGAAGAAGGGAGAGAGACAGAGAGAGAAAAACATCAATTTTTCCCACTTATTTTTACTTTTATTGGTGGCTTCTTTTATGTGTCATGACCAGAGATTGAACCCACAAGCTTGGTATATCAGGATGAAGCTCTAACCAACTGAGCTACCTGGCCAGGGTAAGGATGCCCATACTTTAGATGGATTTGTCACTTTTAAGAAACTCTTAAAGCAAATTACTAAAATCTAGGGTGAAAATAACAAAAGAGGAAAATAATGAGTTGGTTTTATTTAAATGGAAATATTGAATGGCTTGACCATGATATTATTTGTTATTGTTGTTATTTTTTAAATTTCACAATTATGAAAAAATTATTCAGCTTGTTTAATTTCTGGCATCTCCAGAAATTTAAATGTCATCCTTGATCCAAAAATAAGAAGCCAATTTACTTCAACACAAGTTCAGTGATTCTAGCCACAATACATATATGGACAACCTTTGATGGTAAGTCCATGTTCTTGGCCCCTATAATAATTAATATCATTTCCTGAGCATCCTCTGTTTCACTATACAATATTTCCAAGATTCCTTATCTAGTAGAAATCTCCTGTAAACTAAATTGCTCTCTTTATGAGATCATACTTTCATAAAATATATATCTAGACAAGAACAATGGCTCTTACTAAGGATGAGGACTTTAACTTCCTGCTTGCAGAAAAGTGAATTTTATGTATAATATCTTATCATGTGTGGTCCTCTGTGCCCACACTCAGTAAACTGTTTAATTAAAATAACCCGTTACATAAACAACTTTTTTTTTTTTTTTTTGCAATGCCCAGTTTTGGAACAAAGCTCTAAGAGACTGAATCTAGGACTTCCAGGATATAAGTGACCCTGGGATGAGATATATAAAAACTCTTGGCATTTAACATCTCCATCCAACCCCTGTGCTAAGACTTGACTGAACCTTAAGATGATTTTTAGCACCATATGGCCATGTCCCTGAGGTGAATAACTTTCCCCTGAGTTCCAGCCTGGAGACATGGCAGTCCAAAGAATTTACTGTTTGTTCTAGCCAATACCTTACAATAGGCCTCTCTCCACCCTTTCTTAGAGCATTTACTGAAAAGGACTCAAAATTGTGAACCATTCCTGTCTCCTTGAGATATAAGTATTTGTGTCTTGACAACTCAGGAGTGTTTATCTTAAGGATGTGAAAGCTGTTTCTTTAAATTATGATCATCAGGAAAGGGGCTCTGTCCCTCAGTCTCTGTGGGCTGATAGAATCCTAACTTAGATAATTGCCACAGGCACCCAGCTGGCCTAATGGCATTTTTACACTGATCAACTCTGTAGTTTTTCACTTTTCTGATTCTATTTAATCTCCCCTTCCCTACTCTCTCATTCTTCTTTTAAAATGCCTAACTACCTTTGTGCAAATCAGAATAGTGATCAGCTCTTTCCCTATTGTCAGTGGTTATGTCAGGGGTTTTCACTGCCTTAACTAATGTCCAGCATAGTTTACCTTAGACAGGCCTACTACAATGTGGAAAAGTTCCTTAACACATACAAAACCTATTCTTACCCTGGCTGATGGCACAGTGGATAAGGAGCCAACCTGTGAACCCAAAGGTCACTGGTTCAATTCCCCAGCCAGGGCACATAACTAGGTTGCAAGCCAGGTCTCCAGCCAGGTCCCCAGCTGGAGGCAAGTGAAGGGCAACCATGCATTGATGTTTCTCTCCCTCTGTCTCTCTTTCTTCCCCTCTCTTGGAAAATGATAAAATAGAATCTTAAAAAAAAAAAAAAAAAAAAAAAAAAACAAATGAAACCTATTCTTCTGCTCAAAACTGTCCATGAAAATCACGAGGCCTATGAAAAAAACATTGACAACAACCCTCATATTTACTCCTAGGCTAGTTTCTTAATTTTCAAAGTGGACTCTATAGGGCTAGGATCATACAGCGCCTTAGTAGTAGCAGATGCCCCCTTCAAAGACAAAATTTTCATTCAACAAAATAAACCTGACCATAGTACTAAAAACTACTGTTGCCTGACCTACTGGACATAGGTCTCAAAGTAACATTTGTATATTTTCACAAATAATTTATTTTTCCTCAGAGTATATAATCTAGTCAATTAGAGAGAATGAACCACCAATTTCTATAGCACAATGTGTGACTCAGTATAAAAATGGGATTGCCTGTTCACCTGCCATTTATTTTAAACAGCTCCATCTGTACATTTACCCAAAACATGCTTTTTCTAATGACTACTGCTTTAACCTGCCCATGACAATACCAAGCATTATCCTTATAATTTATTACTAACTTTTCCAATTTTTACAGTAGGATGAAGATCACAAACTCATTGGACAAGTTCAAATTATTTTTAATTGATGATATTCAAAAGTACTCCAGGTATCACAGGATTTTTTTTTTTTTTTTTTTTTTTTTACTTTGCCATTTCAATCAAGTACTCCTTAAACAAACTACATAGCATTAGCACTGTATCTATTCACTACTACCTATAATGGTGATGCTTTAACTAGAAGGAAATATTAATTTATAAAATGGACCTAGAAAAAGAAATATTGGTCACTCCAAAGCTCTGTACTTGATCATCTTTCTTTTAGTGTATAATTTGAAATTATCTCATATAAAAAAAAAAAAGAAAAGAAAAGAAATACACTTAATTAAAAAGAAGATTCCTTCACAAAACAACTACACAGTTCACTCATATACTGCCAAAAGGAGTTGATCAAAGGTGGTGTTTAATGGGTAAATTGTCATCTACAAAAATTAGATCTTAGTGCTAATTTCCCCAAATTCTTACATTTCCTTTTTGACTTCTTGATTTCTACATTCAGTGATCTATTCTTTTTATAACGCCCTTCACAGATACTGCAACCCAAGTGTACTTTGATGACCAGATTTTATAGTTGGCCCTAAACTTATAATGCCTACAAGCTTTCCATGTCCTCTACAGACTCCAAATTCCATAAAGTTTATTCTTCTTCTTGTTTCATCATTTGTTTTGAAAAGTTAGACTCTTGTTTTATCTCTGTTTTCTCTTTTGATAAAAACGTTTGTGCTTGAAAAATAACATGACTTGGTTTGAAAGTAAGGATTTGAGGACATTTACAATTGCAGCAAAATATGACAATCAGGCCAAACTATTTGTGGCCAATTATATTTAGTAGAAAGTGATTGAAACAGTTATTGCAAAATAAGAAGAGTCTGTGACTTATTATAATTGGTATAGCATATGGATTTGGACATAATTTGTAGAAGGGAAGATGAAACTTAAAGTTATCTAGGTAGGGCTTTTCTAGTATAGCTGGGCTAGGTAACTAAGCTATTGATGATTGAAATTAAAGATCCGATAATAAGATGATATTTTGTCCTGTGTTTATATATAATTATCAAAACGTTTTACTTTGTACTTATGCTACCTTTAATTGAAATGAAATATTTATACTTGGAAACTATAAAAAAAGAAAAGCTATTGTTTTTTAGCTTCAAGTCTACCATTCTATAGTCTGCTCTGTGTGGCCAGGGCTGAAGTTCAGCAAATCACATGTACCCTTCGCCATCTAATTTCCTGTTAGAGCCTGCGAAGAGTATGAAGGGTGATTGGAAGGATCTTTCCCAGTTTCTTCCTCTTCCTTGTTTTTGCCGCCTTCTCCCTTTCAAGGGTCACCCAAGCACCCAAGCAGTTTGATCAAGTGTCCACAGCTGATTCCAATAAGCAGGCTTTGCAACACAGTTCCAGGATCACTGTACCCACTTAGAAATGTGAGCACTGTCTGGCACTGTCTCTCCTCAGAGTCAGGAGCTAGCTTTATGGATTCCACTCTTTGAACTCAGTCATACAAGCTCCAGCTGAGCAGTAGTTCTTTCTTGTTTTGTTTTTGTTTGTTTGTTTGTTTGTTTGTTTTTTGCCCTTTCACCTCCTAAATCTCTAGTAAACAACTAAATGAATTCTGTGTTTTCAAAAATTGTTGTTTTCATTTTTCTGAGTGGACACAACAGACTAATGATCAATAGAAAGAAATATATGCTATTCACTATACACATGTAGACACATGGACAAATGTTTTCTGTAATAATATTCACCTTTACTGTGTGCATGTACTCTATTTCTATTATTCTGTTTTTTTTTTTGTTTGTTTTTGAAACTACTAGTAACAATATACTAAATTAAGGTTACAACCCAATATTAATTCTTAACCTGGAAATACTGATGTAAATGAAACACAAATTAACACTAATTCTTTGCCTGCATGATGACTTAATTTGTATAATGGAATTGTATGGAAATGTTCTAATTTTAAATATGTTCAGGAAATCAAAAATATATTAGAAGATGATGAAAACTAAAATTTCAAAATAAAACTAAAAACTAAAATTATGTAAAGAAAGTCTGTTGGGGTGATCTATATTAACAGTCTAGTTCTTGCAATGGATATATTAGAAGATATTAAGTGCCAATGGATGATTCACACACACACACACACACACACAATGTAAGAGAGGAAGGGCACATCTGCTTTCTCTGCTTGAGCTGAGACATCCATCTTCTCTGGCCCTCAGACATCAGCACTTCTTTACTCTCTGGCTTGGAACTAAGATGCCCTTGAATCTTAGGCCATCAGACTCAAGCTAAAATACAACTCCACCTTTTCTGCTTCTCCAGTTTAGAGATGGCAGATCATGACACTTCTTGCTCTTCAGAACTGTGAGAGTCAATTCCTATAATAAATCTATTTATAAATGTCTTCATGTATCCAGTTTGTTCTATTTCATTGGAGAACCCTAATATACCTATCTAGCCATATCCTTTATATTCAGTTCAGGTATCATTTTTCCAGAAAATATTCTCCAAAGCTTCTAGTTGAGTGAAGTAAAAGGCTCACACAGTGCATGAGAAACTATAGATACACATTGTAAATTCCTTGGGAATTGCTTGGCTTCCCCACTGTGCTATGAGTACTTAAAGGATGGAGAAGTTATCATACTTACCTGATTATCACCATTGCTTAACCCATTGCCTTGCTCATAATATGTATTCAAAAGCTTAACTGTGGAAATAAGCTTCCTGAAGATGAGTAATCGATCATTTTCTTTTGCCAATGTTGGTAATACCATGAGTTCAGAACATAACAAGTAAGGTCAATTTAATCTGTCTACCACTCCTAATTTCTTTCTCCTATGTTTTTTTCTTAAAATACTTCTAACCTTTGTCTTTTAGGAAAATTGGCTCAATTCTCTTGTCCAGTGATTTTCAGCTGGTGTGCAGCAAATATTTTTAAAACTTGGATTAACACTCTGCCCTGTGTGGCTCAGTTGAATAGAGCATTGTACTGTAAATGGAAAGGTCATGGGTTTCCATTCCTGGTCAGGGCACATGCCTAAGATGCAGGTTTGGTACTCAGTCAGAGCATATATATATATATATATATGCGGCAACCAATTGATGTTTCTCTCTCACATCAATATTTCTCTCCCTCTCCTTCTCTCCTTCTTCCTCTCTCTAAAATCTATAAGCATGTCCTCAGATGAGAATTTAAAATAAAACAAAAAACATTGATTACCTGACAACTTAGTCAGCTGTACTGATCTCTCTCCCCATAAGTTGTCAAATAATAAAATGACAACAGCCAGTACAATAATAGCTGTCAGGTGTGAATTAATCAAAATTATACCTATTTTTGACAGGTCAGCAAAAAATGTGTTCTTTTGATCTGCCATAGAATTTTAGTAATGAGTTTGTGTGCCAAGAGATAAAAGAGTTAAAAATTGCTGTCCTCATCCTTCTGGCCCAGTTTTCTTGTCTCACACATTCAGCCCCTCTCTTACTTTGGGTGTGCAGTATATAGCCAGTATCATGAAATGCCTTTGACTGCCTCCAACATGCCTCCTGACAGCTCTCTTTACAAATAAAATTTAAATAGAAAGTATTCTTAAAAAGCATCATGACCTGAAGAAGATTTATCAGTTCTCTTGGTGTATGCAGTAAATAAAATGTTATTATTCTCTCACCATACAAATTATATCTGACAGATGGTGTTTTGTTATTTTAGGAAAGTAGCATTCCACTGAGTTTTTAAGGGATTCCTTTAGTAGTCCCATTGCAACATTTCCATAAATCTTTTGTTATTCTTTAAGAGAACACATACAATAAGTTCTTCCATAGTGTAACTACAAAGAAACTGGCATCTCTTAGGGTTAGAAGACAATATTTAAAAAGCTGATAAGAAGAAACTATGTAAGCCATCAGTACTTCATAAGTATATATATGAAAACAAGGGCACTTAAGTTTTCCAATAAGTTTCTTGAGGGATATATATCCATGGAACTAGCTATTTAAAATTGTTCTTGTCAGTCAAGTATTTCTGCATTCCCAATGTGATGTGCTTTTTGTTTTCTGCATTTTTCAAATGCTAGCTGATAAAACTAAGTTTATGGCTACCATTACTTTTAATTTGACATGAAAGCAAACTGAGATAGTCAAAACTAATGTCGCCTAGGGAACCAAATGTCTATCTGAAAATATGAACCAAAAGATGATATTGTTTTATTAATGAATCCCAGGAGAGAGCAATCAAGTGTCATTATTAATACATCTCACAAGGACTAGACTCCATGACCTGAAATTACATATGATTACCAATAGATACTACTGTGTCAGGTCATTATAGAATGATAGTGTTAATAAAAGTCATGAGAGTTTTGCAAAATCAAAGAATGGACAGGCAACAGAAAGTTATGCTGTAGAAAAAGAACTTTTGAACGTTTTTCTTTGATTTGTTGAATGTATGACAACCAATGTGTCATTTTAAGTAGATTAAAAGAAAAATGACTACACTGAAATCAAATATAGATTGGAATTAGTAGTTTTGCATTGAATGGAGTTGGGGGAAAGTAGGTTTATACATATGAAAAATAGCATAATAAATAATAATTCAAGGATAGACTGTATTTCACATACTTATAACTATAAATCTATTTTTGCCACAAGCTGCATATAAATGTGTTAAATAATAAGTCAAATAAATGTAAAAAGCTATACTAACTTGATAATTTATACAGATTTAGATCTAAGTTAACAGCAGTGGTCTTTTAAAATTAGAAGTATAAATTGGAGCAACACATTTTTTAAAAGACTATTTATTTATTTTTAGAGAGGTGGAAGGGAGGGAGAAAGAGAAGGATAGAATATGTGGCTGTCTCTTGTATGCCCCCATTTGGAGACCTGGAACACAACCCAGGCATGTGCCCTGACTGGGAATTGAACTGGCAACCCTTTGGTTTGCAGGCCAATGCTCAGTTTACTAAATCACACCAGCTACAGCTGGCAGAACATTTAAGTTGGGCAGAGATTTTTTTTTTTTTAATATCTGACACCAAGTTTTTAAAAAGTGCAGACACATAAAATTCTACAGCTAAATGTCAGCTTCAACTTGAAGCTACAATTGAATACTTAACAATATGATTATTGAAGTATGGTGTTAGAATGACAAAAATAATTCCAAAATAACAGACTAAAGACACAGTGTCTGTGCATATACTATCGTAAAATCAAAATGCTCAGTTACTTAATTACTTAACTGGCTTTTATTTTTCCTTTAAGGAGTTTTAAACAGACTAGTCTTGTTGCTATTTTTCACTTAACTGATTGCATCTATGAGCTAAAATGATGCCACATAAATGTTAACTTTCATACAGTTATTTATGTGCTTTATACATTTATAAGATATTTAAAAATATATATTGACTGTCTTGTGAAGATCTTTTCAAAATTTATATTTATTAGTTATTATATTAATTAGTTAATTAAACTGCAAAATGAACTATGTCTGGGGTAATCTTTACTTATTTTAAAAATAAATTATAATTTCATAATAATTTTAGGTTTATAAAATACAGGACAGAATGATTTCATATATTTCACACCAATTCCAGTTTTTCCTAATGCTATCATCTTACATTGCCATTGTGCATTTAGCAATATCAAGAAACCAATACTGCAGCTTAGACAAGAACCTAGTATAAAGGAACCATGGACATGGACAACAGGTGGGATTGACTTTGGGGGGAATGGGTGGGTGGGTGGGGGGACAGAGGGGAGCAAAAAGGGGATGGATGTAATACAACAACAATAAAATTAAAAAAAAAAAGAAAGAAAGAAACCAATGCTGATGCATTGTGGTAAGCGAACCCCAGATTTAATTAATTTGATTTTAAATAACCAAGTAACAATTGTTTGTTTAAATTTATTTTTTCACTAACACCCCTTCTCTTTTTCAGGGTTCTACCTAGGGAACTATATCTTATTTATTCATTTATTTAGAAATCTAAATTGAATTCTTTTTTTTGTTGTTATTGTTATTTTTATTGAAGTTTTTGGGGTGATATTGATTAATAAAACCATACAGGTTTCAAGTCTACAGCTCAGCAAAACATCATCTGCATATTGCACTGTGCACTCATAGCCCAAAAAATGTCTCTTTCCATTCCCATTTATTCCCTCTTTACCTATGTCCACATCCCCCACCCCCTTCCCTCTGGTAATCACTATACCGTAAGCAGTTATATTTCCTTTAGCCATCATGTGTCCTTTAGCCTCTTCTCTGTGCCAGATTCTCAGTGCTCCCATGGTTTTCATGATCTGGACAGTCTTGAATAGTAGGGGTCAACTGTTTTGTAATGTCTCTCAGCTGTATTTCTTTGATGTTGTTTTTGTTTTCTTCCTTCCTTCCTTCCATTTTTTCCCCCTCATTGGAGCAATTGGGTTTTGGAAAGAAGACTGCAGGTGTTAGTGCCCTTCCTATCACATCATATCATTGAACTTCTCTAGGTAATAAGAAGCAATAAGGAGAGTTCATAGTTAAAGCATTTTGCACATTGTAGAACTGATGGGGGGTATTTTAGAAATTTATATGGCCAATTTTGGTTGTCATCAACATTGGAGGACACATATGCCATCTAATGAGCAAGTGACAGGGTTTCTGAATCTATGGATTTAAGAAAAATAAAGCTTCCAGAATTGTAACAGTTATGATTGTTAAGTTAAAGTTGTTTCTTACTTTTAGAAATATTACCAAGATTTTGTTCAATTTGAAAAATCATGTCACTCTTTGAAACATCACTCATGATATCTGAATTGCCAAACAATGGATTTATGATAGCATGCATTTACAGCTGTTACTTTTTCTAATCCTATGTGTAAAAGTAATGCACTGATTTGGCGTTTAGTTTTAAAATGTCACATAAAAAGGAATAATAATATTTAATTGAATGCTATCTTACATTTCTATTCAAAAAGTGTACTCATTGATGTTCATCTTTTTTTTTTTTTAAGATTTTATTTCATTATTTTTTTTAGAAAGAGGGGAAGGGAGAGAGGCAAAGAGGCAGAGAGATAGCAATGTATGGTTGCATTTCACTTGTCTCCAGCCACAGACCTGACTGGAGACCTGGTTTGCAACCTGGTTATGTGCCCTGGCTGGGGAATCGAACCTGCGACTTTTGGGTTTGCAGGCCGGTGCCTTAACCACTGCGCTACCAGCCAGGGCTGATGTTCATCTTATTTATTACAATTTACTTTTATTTTTTCTTAACAGTTCAATAGGAGCAGTACATTGATTCTTGAAATAACATGTAGGGGTTAGTTATAGATTTTATGAATATCAAGGTCATAAAGCATATTAAAATATTTATTGTAAAGAAGAACTTTAAGTCGTCAAGGAATTAGGAAGTTATAGTGATAAGCTGTCATGTTCTGGCTATCTCAATTAAGCTTACTGAGACTAACAAGGAGGTAGATCCCAGATTCTTATGTGCAGGTCTCATTAGCTGCTATTGCAATGATGCCTGTGAAAAGCAGGAAACTCGAGAGAACTTGCTAAAGGCAGTCTGGGTTTCAGAGCATTGTCCTAGAGTAGTTTTCACAGCACTCCCTTTGCTTACAAAAGGTCCCTACGTTGGATGATAAATTGTTTTCAATAATAGGTAGAGGATGTGAGGCAACCTTGTTAGTGATTTATTGACTCTGGCTGATCATCAGGTCAGTGGAAGAAACGGATCTACTTCACAACCTGTCGTCGAACAACTATAATGTACAAAAAAAAAAAAAGGGCCTTCTTTCTTTTGTCACCTTTTCACTCACCCTGGTTCCCATTCCACACCTCCCTGGAAGCTTATATTCCAGCCTACAATCATGTTAAATTGGATTTATATTGAGTTGATGCATATGAAATGTGTAGGCTAATTTTGTAGGTCTAAAGTGTTCAATGCACATAATTCATGTTCTTAAGCCTATATATCCACTTCCTGGTGCTACCTTTCTATCACTATATAAGGAGTGGTTTGATATCCTAGTTTTTTTTTCCCCCTTCAAAATATATGCAAAGCTGCTGATATCCAAATGCTCAGAAATTAAAAATAAAAACATACTTTTTTTTAACAGAAATCAATAGTTTCTAAATGGGCATATGTTGCATTATACTTGAATTTTGGGATAATATTTTTCCTTTTCTTTTAAGATAGTTTTTGGTAACTTAAATTTATCTTTTTGTTTCCCAAAACAGGAACTAAACTTAACTATTAAATTTCATTTTTAAAATTATATCCCTCATAATTATATGTCTAATAGATGGGATTACTTCCAAGGTCTTCTTATTTTCTGATAATACATGGATATAGAAAGCTACTGAAAAGTTTATATATGCATGAAATACATACCTTCCCTAACTAATTTGTCTCAAGAATTCCTCCCTAAGGGACTTAGATGCTAGATCTCCTAAATAATTAGCAAGTCAAGTGCTTAGTCTATACCCATATTTTCAGGGGTTTTCAATATTGTGAAGAATTCATAGTAGCTGAGTGAAGCAGCTGATGAGAGAAAATCTGTATCCCAGTTGGTGTTAAAGATAAGAACTGAGATTCTTACAACTTCGTTTAGATCTGTATAACATGATCCATAAACTCTCTGAGACCAAATCACTTTCTTGGGTATTAGCCAAATAAAAATAAAATAAAATAACCTTTATGGTTTGTGACTTAGATTTAAGAAGACTTTGAAATAAATAAAAATTAAAATTGCTGGTCTGTATTATCAAAGTTTGGTGGAAGGGATAGACAATAGCAAGTAACAGGAAGAGGTGGTGCATATTTCTCAGAGGAGAGGGTAAGGGGTAACAAAAGCAGTGAGAGTCAAAGCTATTTTATTCATTTTGCATTATTTTGTGACTATTTCAATCTGACTTTTTGGAGGAAGAAGGAATGATCCCATGCCTGATTACACAGAATATGTAGTCCAATAGAACTAAATGTTGTCATTACTGATTCATTCTCTTAAAGCCCTTCAACAAAAGACAGAAGGAACATATAGGGAATTTAGGGAAATTTATGAGGCATCTAATGAAAGGGTGTTTGAGAGCACTTAGATTTAGGTATGTGTTAGGTGATTTTGAGAAGTCAAAGTAATGCTTGTCTCTCTATGGAATGCTGTCAAGAAATACAATAATTCTATGTTGGGTATATTAATTCCTATCTGGAAATAAAGAATGAAGAGAGGCTAATGCTTTGATTATAAAAGAAACATTAGTGACTAGTAGAAAACAGGGATATTGGGCCATTTTTTTGTACATAGACGGTGTCATGGTTTTGACTTGAGTCATCCGTCACTAGTGGTCTTCAGTTTTTGTTGGTGTTATGTGAAATTATGTCCATTTGGAAAAATAGTAAGGCTTAGTTGTGAGTGCTAAGCTACCCATACTCACAAGAGCTACCCTTCTTTTATTCAATAAACATCTAATAGGTATGTGGCCCTAAAATTATAAATATACATTGAATAAAGTTTAATGTTACAGTTTACAAATTAGAATTATATATTGAACAAGTGGCATAAATGAAGAAAGTTTCAGGATGACAAAAGTATCTAGCAAAAGTTCTAAAAGAAGAAAAAGGTGGTATTTAAGAAAATGTCAAAAAGTTGCATAGCTTTTCCCAGTTGCAAATGAAGAAGAGCATTGTGGGCAGAAGTAGTGCCTGGAAATGTCCTGGTAAATGTAAAATGCTTTGATCACTGAGGTAAATCTGAGCAAGCACCTTCCTGGTCAGGCAGATGAATTAATACTTTCTTATTTCCTTTAACCTTAAGAAACTATGGAAGCATTTCATACAAAGAAAGCTTAAGATCACATTGATATCTTTCTGAGCATTTAGTTTGCAGAGTGGGATGAAATATATTTGTACCAAAGAGCCAGCTGTTGAGCCTGGTGTGTGCTTGATGCCTGGGAGATGTGCCCATCACTTGAATTCTCTACCGGCCTCCCAAGGAGGCTATAAATCCCATGGAACCCATGTGCCTAGAGGAGAGGAACCTTTAGTTATGGAAGACATACTGTTTTAAGGAGATAAAAATTATATATTGTTTTTTAGTAATTTCACTTGACTTTGTAATATTAAGAATACTTTGTTTTTACAGAATATTCATTCTTTCTTAACTTTTTGTTAGGCTATCATTAAATATAAAGTTTAAAATATTCTGTCAGTAAAACGTTATTAAGTGCTAAAACACACCAACAAGGAAATACATATATGGCCAATTCTCAAACAGTCTAAAATAGGATGATTCTAACCTTTCATTAATAGTTTAAGATGCATCATGTATGCTGCTAAGGAGATGAAGTAGATGAGCTCTAAATGTTCTTTCCAGACAAGAAACTATATGATAATGTATTCTAATAAGCCTGTGTAGTTAACAAAATAGGAAAGTATCTCTTTCTGAACTCTGTGCTATTTAAATTATTTTTTGTTTTTGTTGAATTAAGAATAACTTTAAGCCCTGGCTGGTGGCAGAGTGGATAAGGTGCTGGCCTGCAAACCCAAAGTTGCTGGTTCAATTCCCAGCCAGGGCACATAACTAGGTTGCAAGCCAGGCCGCCAGCCAGGTCCTTAGCTGGAAGCAGGTGAAAGGCAACCATACATTGATGTCTCTTATCCTCCCTTCCTTTCTTCCTTCTCAAACTCTCTAAAAATACTAAATAAAGTCTTTTTAAAAATGAATAATTTCACTTTAACGTTAAATTGGGTATAAATTGGTTCTAAGATTTTTAAAGCAAAAAAGGTATCCATGATTTTTATTATCTTCTGATTTCACAAGTAATACATGTTTATGAAAAAAATTTAAATATAAAAAATTCAAGGAAAAAATCATCACCCATAATTTCACCTAAATATGTATCTGTTTAATAACTTGACCTCCATTTGTCTATCATATTTAATATATAAAATCACTATAGGCAACATTCAATTCACATTCCTCCCAAGATTCAACTCACTTTCCAAAGGTCCTATCTGAATCTCTACTCCTTTAAATTTATTGCCCATTTTTCTTTTCATTACATCTGCTTTCACCTGCCATCAGAAGTCAGTGTTTTTCACCTATTTTATCATTCTGTTTATCTCATCTGCATTGAATAGTAAAGTTGATGAATAAAAACTCTTTTCTCCTCCCCCAAAGCTTTATGTATCATTAATTGTCATCCATTTAAAATGGTCAAAAATACGTTAAAGAAATAAAATGGTACAAATAACTCAGGGAAACCACTTAGCTGTCTGGTACTTAGACATCAAAGTTGCAGACACTCTCTAAAGATAATGAACATCAATATAAAGAAAGTTTCCTATGCAGAATTCAGTTACAAGATAATGCACTCTATTGTGTTACACTAGTAAAAGCAAAAATTTTACTCAAGAACTTAATTCTAAAGCAAATAGATTGAAAAAAATATTTTACTGATAATTATTTCAGTAAGAAAATTAGAGAGTGCTAAAAGCAGCATAGGTTTTAATTTTAGGCAAGGTAGGTGCAATATGTGCCTGCATTGATTGGACTAAATAAAATATAAGAAAGTAGAATAATGTTCCCATTAGCATTCTTTTCCCTAGATTTACAAACAAAAAACAAAAAAAGGAAAAAAAATTCTCTGTTAAAAAGAAGACAGTTAATCACAATACCTGAATGAGATCAGATGGAATTTCAGGGAATAACCATTTGTTCCAGGCTGATCTTTATTTTCTGCCAAATGACTCATGTTCTTTCCATCTTTCCATTATTCATTATCTTTGGGGGTAATCATTAGATGCCTTGTATGGTGCTAAATGCTCTCCATGGTGGTAAGATCTTTACATAGAGTATCTCATCTAATCCTCATTATAAACTTAAGTTTTATTCTTACATGGATTTTACAGTTGAGGAAACAGATTCCCAGAAATTAGGTCATTTGCAGTCTGAAGGGCTATTATAGGTAATGCCTAAATAGAATGCCTAGCCTGATTCTCTTTAATAATTTTTATTGTGTATATACTATCAGTAGTATATTCCACATATATATGTTCTTAACTTTTGGGATGATTAGTATGTTCATTATTTTTATTGTGCTAGTGGTTTTACATATACCAAAGCTTACCAAACTGTAAACCTTAAATATGTATAATTTATTGTGTTTCAGCTATACCTTAATCATACTGTTGAAAACATATATTCTTATATAAAGAATGAGTGACTTTATTTTGAAAGAGAAATCCAGAAAATATCAGTCAGGTTGATTTGGACACAGTAAAGGAAACCATTTTTGGAGTCAGAAAGTGTTTATGCAGCATAAGCACTGATTTTTTAAAAAGATTTTATTTATTATTTTCTGAGAGAAGGGCAGGGATGAAGAAAGGGAGAGAAACATCAATGTATGGTTGCCTTTCATCTGCCTCCAGCTAAGGACATGGCTGGAGACCTGGCTTGCAACGTGGTTATGTGCCCTGACTGGGGAATTGAACCAGTGAACTTTGTGTTTGCAGGCTGGCACCAATCCACTGAGCCACACTAGCCAGGGTACAAACACTGACTTTAATAAGTATAGTGATTCAATTAATACATCGTTATGATGATGTGATTATTAGTCATAATAGTACTAGTATTACAGAAAACTAAAAATGGGAGAGATATAAAAAGAAAAATGTTGTAACCTTTCATTGAGTACCTGCTTTTTTTCACACATTGTCTTATGCTCTTTGAGGAAAATGGAAAAAGCATAGGAAGGGTAGCTAAAAACCTTAATTTTCATCCATGCAAAAACATACATATTTGTTAATAACAAATAATAGGTCAGGCTTTGTACTAAATACACAGATACACATATTCAATTCACCCTCTGATGGAGCTCCTTTATAGATATAATGCCAAATAATAAAGAACACAAATGAAAAACATCTGTCCAGCTAATGATACAGTTCATTTGGGATAGGACTATTTTCCTAGTAGAAATATCTTGAAAACTTAGTAGGGATCATGGGAGGAATAGAGAAAAAAGAAAAGAAAATGAAAAGGACACACGGACATGCACAACAGTGTGGTGATTGCCAGGGGAGAAAGGGAGTATACAAGGGATGAATGGTGATGAAAAATACAGTAAAAATTTTAAAAATAAATCAAAAAGTAAAAGAAGGTGGGAAAGTGTATGCTAATCAGAGAGCACAATACCCTAAGGCACATTTGAGAGTGCAGGATGTCTGAAGAATTTCAAGCAGTTCAGTGTGGCTTTAGCCTAGGCAGGATGGGATCATCAAGAAGTAAATCAATAGGAACAAATACGGTTGCAAGTGATTGGACATAATTCTATATCTAATGTAAGGCACTTGAAAGTTATCATTATTAATGAGAAATGGCATAACATTTAAGACTGGATTTAACTTGTGTGATCACTTCAGTGACTTCTGCATATTTTATTCTATATCTGCATGATATTTGAAACTTATTTAACAAAATGTGCAAAAAATAACTATTTTTTAAAAATTTGTTACAGAAGAAACTAGTTTAAACACAGAAGGTGCTAACATCCTATTTTTGTGAGTGCTGTAGATTTTGTTTCAACATTTAAAATGTAAACAATTTTGAGTGTCTTCTGTATTGGAACCTCTTTTCTTAGGGGGATAACATTGACAATAATTTATTATTATCTTAGAATCATGAAACCAGAAAGCATTAGAACTGGAGAAAATGTCTGAAGTTATCTAATACCATTCTATTTATAGATAAGAAAATTTAGGATTAGAGAGAAATGAATTACCTAATGTGACAGTAGCTGAGAGAACAATTACAACATACAATTGCTACATCTTAGTCCTGATCTACTTAATGTTCAGTAGGCTGCCTAATCATTCACATTTGCAATAATCATTACCATTAGTTAATGGGAAAATATATTATTGATGACCATTTGAAAAATACCATCCGCAATTTTCAGTGCATAAAAATCATATGAAGGTGTTTTAAAAACTTAAAGTAAGACTTTGACAAGATCATATGGTAAATTTATGATTCTTTGTCACAAGTGCAACAAAACTTACACTTCAATATTTTTTAAACTGGTGACAAATTGAAGCATTCACAAAGTGCATCTAGGTTTCTGGATCAAGGTGGCAGAATCACCTTATTTCCCTCCCAAAAAGTCTATATAAGTGATAATAAAGAAATAAAAATAATAATAATGACACTTAAAATGAGGAGGCAGCCAACAAATAATATTGACAAACTTCTGAAAATAGAAATAATATGGATTAATATTGATGGATATCTTAGGAGAGCAAAGACTACAGCTAAAAACCTAGGCTGAAAGTATTGCAGATGTGTTGTGACAGGCCCTCCCACTTAACAAAGCCTTAGACATTTGAGTTCAGAGATTGCAGATATGAGCTGTCTATCAGATGGTAATGGGAGTAATATGTTATTTAGAGAATCCCATGAGAGCGATTCCCTCCAAACTTTCCCTACTCCAACATACTCAAAAAATTCTGATGAGAAAAAGTGACATTCAGTTATAGAATAGATTGAAACAAGTACTATTTACAGAAGGTGGCTTATTTGATCAGAGATAGCAAAGGTCACAGAATGGGTTCGAGAAACTCAAAGGATCACATTCTTTATTTAAGTATTAAGAGGTTAGACTTCCATGCATAGAAGCTCACCACCAACCAAAATCAGAATAAATCTTGCTAATGGCACATTCTGTTCACTTAAGTAGCTCTCCCTTCTCACTCAGCAATGCAGAAAAAGAGATGGCTATTGTAAAAAGAGGCTTAATAACAAGCAAATAAACTTGCACGAGCTGTAATAGCTACCAACCTTGTCTACCATTTAAAAGATAAGAATGAAAACCAATAATACACAGAGAAAAGACAAAGGTTAACAAAAATCTGGTTGTATTGGTCAAGATAGGGCAGGTCATACTATAATGACAAAAAATGCCAAAGTCTCAAATGACAATGTTGTGACAGAAGGAAAAAGAGCTAATGTACCAGCAACTATGTGCTCAACCTAGAGGTGACAGACATTGCTTGTACTCAAAGTATACAGACAAGGGCTAATTACATGGTCCCACTAACAAACAGGAGAGCCTCAAGCATATCAATATGGACTTATTAAATAAACTAGTCATAGCCAATGGTTAGGGCAGAGAACTTAAGTCATTTGATGAACTACACTAATGACCTTGGGAGAAATAAAAGCTTCAGAAAACAAAAGCAATTTAAACATTCAAATTATTCTCTATAGCAAGATTAGTTGTGATAGATGCATGAAACAACATCCAGGTGCTATGCCAAATGAACAATTAGGGAATAAGATATTTTTAATTAAAATTTTTATTGGTAAAAATTAAATAGGCAAAGTTATCTAAAACACAAAGAATGAAAAATAAATTTTATCCTGAAAATAACTGATTTGTGTGTTAGAGAGAAAGAGAGAGACAGAGAGACAGAGAGACAGAGACAGAGAGACAGAGAATTATTTAGGAACAAAAGTGGTCAATCCAGATGTTCCCATGTCTATTTAATAGTGGATCCACAGAAAGAAAAATAAAAAGGAAAAGATTACTGAATGACCAAGTTAAATTAACTAATTAACATTTATTTTTAATTTCAGGAGATGGATTAAGATGAAAATATTCACAATAAAAAAGTAAATAATATAAATTATAAAATAATCATATTTAGACACATTATTATAGAATTTAAGAACATCAATAAGAATATGTTCTGAACTCATGTTGATTTTTTTTAGTTACTTGCTAAAGGATATAAATTATGTCTCTATTGAGCTTTTCATTTGTACTTCTGGATATTAGAAGTCAATAGAGTAACATGTTTAAAGTCATGGAAAATTATTATTGAATCTATAACCTGATACCCTTAGAAACTATTAATCAAATGTAATGACAAAAGAAAATATTGTGTAATGTGAACACTCTTAGAAACTTGAATTTTTAAAAATACATTATTACTTGAAGGAACATGCCAATAAACAGAAAGGCAGCTAAAAATTTTAAAGGCATAAGATTAACTAAATAATAACTAAGCCATTATTTCAATGTTAAAAATCCAAGGGCAAAAGTTGAGTTATAAACCCAGAATGAGTTAACTCTGTAAGAATTTCTTCAAGAAAAAAGTTAATTCTAGAATACAAATTTTATGAGTGAGAAACTCATAAAATTCCTAAATAAATAATGAAGCACTTATTTGTCTTTTCACAAAGAAAACAAACAAACAAACAAAACACAAGTTATAAAGTTCAAAAAAGTTAAAAATAAAAGTTATAAGAAAAATTTGCTCTAAATATACAGGGTGTGCATGATAAATTAGAAATAACTTTGCACCTCCATATTTCATGTGCTTATTAATTTTGAAAAACTTATGCTTCTAAGGTTATGATTTAACATCATTGTTTCTGATATAAAGTATTAAATTCTGAGAGTAACCATCATGTCAAAGGAATACAATGTTAGAGCAACCATAATTTCTGGACTGTGTGTAGGAAATTGTGGACTTCAATAACATCTCTTTATGTACAGTTGAAAATGTGAAGAAGGTGCATGATGCTGATCCTGATGAGGAAAACACATAAGGTACACAAGGATCACACAAGTCCAGATATTGTACACAGAATCCAGGATATAATCAATGAAGGTCCAGGAAAGTAAATGACATCAATAGCAAAAGAACTGCAGATGTCGGATGCAACAGTTTGCAAAATTATTGCTTAAGATAGCAGATGCAGATTGTATGTTGTTAGAAGAGGCCAGTTTATGACACAGCAGACAAAAGAAAGGTGCTTTGAAAAAGCAAGGATACTGCTAACAAAATTGAAAATTCCCAAAGGTAAAAACCATCTGATTTTCTTCTCTGATGCAAAGAATTTTCAGCAGAACCAAATAGTCAAAAGAAGAAACAACAGGTGGCTCTGTGAGAATCTTACTGAAGTCCCAATTGTCATAAAAATGAAACTTGCTGCTACAGTGATGGTGTTAGGCATTGTTAGCAATGAAGGAGATATCATGATCCATCCCACATTTTTTTCCCACAAGGCTTGAAGGTGACCGCTGATGTTTCCCTTGACATTTTGAGAGAAGTAGTTGTACTTTGGATGAAGCAAGTTGCAAAAGGACATCATTTTATCTTCTAACAAAATGGTGCACCAGCACATAATACCAAAAAAGTGCAAAAATTTCTGTGTCAATGTTCCTGAATTCTGGTCAAAGGAAATCTTGCCACCTAGTTAACCAGATGCAAACATTCTCATTCATAAAACAACCATAGCTAGTGAATATTATTTTTTTAAGTGTAAAGCCTTTGAGAAATGCCTGAAAGATATACCATAGATGAAGAAACAATTATTCAATAAAATCTACTAAACCTCAAAAGGACCTGTGAGTCTGTGAAACCTGAGTCATACCTGCTGCTACCCCTCCTGCTCAGCCCCCAGCTGAGCATAACAGAAGCTCCACTCTGGGTGTTTGAAGCCAAGAAGACCATCTTTTTCCTCAGCTCTCAGGCTAAGAGAGGAAAGAGGCACATTTTTTAATCTCCCAGCTTCACAGAAACTAAAGTCTATGTGAATGCAGGCTAATGGTTGAGTTTCTTCCACACTCAGCCTCAACCTCTGGGTGAAAGCTTTACCCCAGCTGAGGCAGAACACTGCTGAAGGAGAGTTTATCTCCGACAGATATCTAGGGGAAATATACTTCTCTTCATTAACTATAGTGACTATATCTATTCTTTTTACTTACATACACTATCATTATAAATAGACTGAGGCACTAAATACTTGTTGAAAAGAAAAATTAAATAAAAACTCTTATATTTTCAATTACCTAAATCCTACCCATTGGTATTGGGTTGAACAGTTCCCCTCCAGGATTCTTGTCCTACCCAGAACCTCAGAGTATGACTTTATTAAGAAATCGGGTCAAGGTTGCAAGCCAGGTCTCCAGTCAGGTCTGCGGCTGGAGGCAGGTGAAACGCAACCATACATTGATGTCTCTCTCCCTGTCTGCCTCTCTCCCTTCCCCTCTTTCTAAAAATAATGAAATAAAATCTTTAAGAAAAAAAAAAGAAAAGAAATAGGGTCATTGCAAATATAACTAGTTAAGATACGTTTATATTGGAATAGAACAATCTTTTAATCCAGCCTGACATATGTTCTTATAAGAAGAAGAGGCTCAGCAACAGGTGTAGGTGGAGACAGAAATTGGAGTTATGCTGCCAAAAGCCAAGGAACATCCCAAATTGCCAGCAATCATGAGAAGCTGGGAGAGGCATAGGATAGATTCTACTTCTGAGCCCTAAAGAAAGAATTGACCTTACCAACACCTCAATTTTCTCAGGACTTCTAGTCTCAACAGTGAGAGAATAAATTTCTGTTATTTTCAGATTCTCAGTTTGTGATGCTTTGTTGAAGCAGCCCTAGGAAGCCAGTCTTCCATCTTTCTAGATTCAGCTCAAATGCTCTCCCATCTTTAAATCACTGTTGATTCCCGCCACCCTGAGCACTCAAGGAGGAAAAGCTCTGTCTTGTTCTTATTTGTAGCCTTACTGTCTAGAAAAGCAGCATATGAGTACAATAGGAAATTTAGTACCTGCCTTTGAAAAGATTATGTTGCCTCCCTCTGGAAGCAATCTTTTCCTCTTTTGAATGCTTACAACACTTAAAGAAAAGAAGACTGAGAAGTTTATTTCAATTTAGTGTCAGAACAAAATGGTGACTTGGTGGAAAGATGTAGAACAAAAATTGCAGTACATAGTAGATAACCAGTAACTATAGACTGAATTGATATAAATGCTCTACGGCAGCATTACACAGTGTTTTTAATGATTTTAGGAACTATGTCAAGTATTTACCAGGAATTTTTAAAGTCTGCAGTGAAATAAGGAGGATGTCTTACAAAGATAACATCTCCCTCCTTCCCACCATTCCTCGGGTATATGGGGTGTTGACAGGAAGAATGAGAATGGCATTTGCTTGTGCTGCACTCTGTTAGAAGAAACCCAGCTTACATTGGTTATGATTATTATAACATCCTGCATCTAGAAGTGAAAATGGTAAGAGAACTGGTGGCAGGGATCCCTCTCTTTAATTAGTAGAGAATGGTGATATAAAATACTACTTAAGTGAGAGCCGAAAGCTTGATGCTTTATTTTCATTCTCAGAAAACACCCTAGGGTCTAAGAAAAAGAATGACCTCTCATTTTTACTGTTCAATGTATAACAAAATACAACCATAGAAATCTTATTTCTTTCCCTGGATTTTCTGTCTCAGTTTGCAGTTCCCTGGCAAGCTTATGATGACAATACAGACCAAGAGAATGGTTGACATTTTCATAAAAGACACAAACCTTAATGACATATTTCATAGTATGTGATTTGAGATGCTCATCCTTGAGTGTGCATAATGCTCTGAATCCTCATTGTTGTGGCATCAAGATATGATTGGTATTAGATATCATACCTAGTGTTTTGTCACTCCTAAGATTTAACTTTTAAAATTGGATATTTTTAAACATTTGCCAACTGCATATTATATCTCTAAGGAATGAATATTTGAGTAATTGGGAACTCTAAAATGTTGATGTAGGAGACTTATGATTTGGATAAAATTGCCTTCTGCAACATGAATTTTTGAGAGACTGGAAAAATTCTTATATCTTCCAAATACTCAGAATTTATGAAGTGTATCAAGAAATATTCAGATTTATATAAAGGCTTTATTGCATTTTTCATTTAACAGAGTCTTGCCTCCTTTGATCTTTGGTCCCAAAAGACTCAACCCAGCACACTATCACATCAAACTGAAACATGTATATTTTCATGCTCAATGAAGTACAACTTTTAAAACATTGGACACTATTTTACAAAATGTCTCATGTGAAGTTAAAAACTTTATGCAAGATAATTTAAAAGCTATTTTTATATTTCAAACAACTTTATTGCTTTATATTTTTATGGTTCTAATTATTTCACCATTCTTAATGTGTAATTATTTCTCTGGCTATAATGCTTAAAACAATAGATGAGCTTAACGTTTAATTGTTATAATCCATTTTTCATCCTTAAACTTTATCAACAAATGTATCCTTATCAAATTTTTGGGATACATAGACCCAATACCTTTTTTATGATTCATATTATATTGATGAGTTCATAATAGATCTAGGTATAAGCTAAAAAGTTAAAAATCCAATAAGGAGGCAATTCTGTCAATCATAACACCTCTTCTTCCAACAAAAATCGATATTGATTGAGCTTGTTTTACATGTGTGGCATTACTCTAAGTACAATACAGAATTCAAATAAAGAAGAGGCAGCAAGCCCTGACTGGTATGGTTCAGCTCATTAACTGTCATCTCACAAAGCAAAGTTGCTGGTTTGATTCCCTGTTAAGGCAGATGCCTGGGTTGCAGGTAAGGTCCCGGTGGGGTCAACTGATTGATTGATGTTTCTTTCACACATTGATGTTGCGCTCTCTCTCTATTTCTCTCTCTTTCTCCCTCCTTTTTCCTCTCTCTAAAAATAAATAAATAAAATCTTTAAAAAATAAATAAAAATGAGGTTGCAAAAACATCAATGAGATTAAACTTTTGACATCAAGAAGATTAAAGAAGCACCTTGACTTACAAGGCAGTTTGTGTTTTTCTCCCTGAGTAATTCAATTATTAGTAGTAAAAAAAAAAAAAAAAAAAAAAAAAAAAAAAAACAGAGGTGAGAGGATTTCTGAGGACTGGAAAGGCCATCACTAAGTAGGATGGAGTTGAATTTCAACTTCTCTGTGATTCAGAACCAAAAATACAGACTTCCTGGGAGACAAGCATTCTGATCTTTGAACGTCTCATCTTTAAGCTTATTCTTCTGAAATGACTTATAAATGTACACAACTTTTTAAAAATTTATAAAATTGTGAAAGAAGGCAATATAGGTATCCTTGCTTTTTCAAACTTTGCTTTATATCACTTTTCTTCTCTGAAAGACCTACCTTTGTATCTGATTTTGCTAACCAAAAGATACCCTAAGAGGGCTTTTGCTTTTAAGAAAAAGATGAAAAGTGAAAATGATGTTCAGAGTTTTGTTGCTGTTGCTGATGTTTTGCTGAAGCCATTATAGAATCAGCAGCACCTCCAGCAGGGAGAGTAGCCCCATCAAGCTCCTCTCCCTGGAACCACACTCAGCATCTCAGCATCAAGCCGATTTGGCTTTGAGCTGCGTCTGTGAGCCTCTGTGCTTTGTCTTGATTGATTTTCTGCATTTGGTAACAAGATGAGTCTTAAGGTAATTGCTTCTTCACTTTGCAGCATTTTGGCTTAGGAAAGGTTACAAAGGAACACTATACTCTGGGATAGCAGGGGGGATCTGTAAATCACTTGGTCCTAGAAAATTTTATACAAATGGCCATATGCAATAGTGAGATACAAAGATAAATTTTACTCCAGGAAGCTCCAAAGAAAGAAAAATGGTTCCAGTGAGGTATGAGCAATCACTTTCTATTTTGGTGATTTTTCCATTCCTCTTTTTAAAAAAAAGTCATCAGTCTGTGTCATAAATTTTAAGACTAAAATGAACATATACATGATTTCTGGGAGCATTTCCTCTAGTGCCCAAAGGTTAGGAGAGATACCCTGAAACTTCTGTTTGGGGTACAGTGAAGGTGGAGGAGGTGTGCTCATCTTCTCCAGCTCACCGCACACAACTCCCATCAGAGAAGCTTGGCTTTTACCTCATTTATTTATTTTTTTAATGTTGGATTTCTATTTAATACTTTTTCTAGCAAAAAGGTTTTGAAAAATGTTTAACTATTGATTTATTCTAACTTTTATTTTGAAGATAAAGGCATGAAAATTTAGAGATTAGGGAGTTTCATAATGTCACAGCTAAGAATTATTTTTTTAATTAGAAATTAAATTTAGTTCTCACAGTAGAAAAATTATTTTACATAGTTCTTGTTAGGCTTATCTTTTTTATTTTATTATTTTCTTATGAACATAGAGCATCAAAAGAAGGTTGAAATAGATTTTTGCTTTGCATATCAATACTAGTAAGTACAACTATAGTACATATAAGACTCCAAGATGGGCCAGTAAACAAAACCCCACTAAAGTGAGTAAATTGATTTATTTTATACACACACACACACACTCACACACACACACATCTGGAAAACAAATTTACAAAATACTTTTAAAATAAAGCTTGCCAAAATATTTACTGGTAAGTAGTCTGATAAGATTTACAGCATGGGAAAAAACATAAAGTTGCCTTAGTAGTTTGTACCTGAATATTTACAGAGTTCTATTATCAAAAATTGGAAAACTCAAGTTAGTTAGATGTTATTATACTTGACATTTTATCTAACATTTCATATGTTCAAGATTTTTACTTAGAATATATTTCTAGTTTATTGGAATTTTAATAAGACAATACCAGTATATATAAAAAACTATAATATCAGGAAAAACTGGATTAAAGGATGCCCTTTTTTACTTCACAAATAATGGTATGTTATGCAACATATTTTTGAACAAACAAATAAGCTTATAAACAGCACCCACTGGGAGGCTCAGAGTAGTTCTGGCTTAACATCACAAAATGACTAGGACCTTTGCATTTAGAAAGGCTGAATTCCAAAGCTAAGCTCTCTGAAACATATCTTTCTGAACCTCCCTTTTCTCCTATGTTTAACGGAGGTAGCAACAACTGTAAAGATAAGGCAATAATTACAATAAATGATGAAATACACAAATCTAATAATAATGTTCTTGCAAACAGCTACTGTAAACTATTATTAGGTACAATTCCATGCTAATAATAAGATCCAAACTAGAATCAATAGTAGTGATAATAGTAATGGGCAAAGTTATAAATTTCTAGAAGCAAAAGAGGCAGATAAAAACAACATTATACAATCTCTTCTTTCTCCTAGTATTCTATAAAGAGATTATAAAGGAATTTATAAAATGGCAGAAACAAAAACATATTGAAGGGAAAATAGTGATCCATATATTTTTAAAAACTAACAATTATTAGAAGATGAAAAGGGAGTGAGTGACCTTGGCCATGTACACAGGGTCTCCAGTTAAAAAAGATGCTTGCCTGTTTGCAGAGCTTCAGACACTATACATTTAGAAATCAGGCTATGATATGGACAAGAAGGAATGTTCCAGCTTAAGTCATGGATTTAATAGAACACAAGTAGGTGGGGATAATTCATTCCATGTAAGGACACAGAATACATCTTCACTCTATTATTTATGTCTAAATAAGTGCTCTTATTTATAAATGTGCATTTAATATCTGGGGAGAACAAAGCCACCCCCCATCCATCCATGCACTGAGGACTGTGCTCCTTAACCTGATGTGAGGGTTCTCTCAGCTCAGCTGCCACCATCACCCCTGAGCCTGGCTGTGAACAGTGAGCTATGAATGGTGAGCAACCTGAACTTTCTATTGCTTCCATGTACATACACATCTGAAATAAAGGATTCATAAACATTTGAAGAAATGAGAGGAATCTGTAGTTAAACCTGATAAAATAAAGAATTTTAAGAAATAAGTTCAGTAAAATGTGAAAATTACATCTACAGATAAAAGCAGGATCTATAGCACAGAAAAATTATAGAACTAGATGTTAAAATTATGATTGCCAAAATAAAACAAACAACAGATAAGAAAGAGAATGAAGTGAAGAAGTGTCCTCGAAGATAGGACAAAAAGATGGTTCAGATAATGAAGAAAGAGGGTAAAATCACAGAGGACTAATTGAGGACAAATACGTGTTTCAGAAAGACAGAATAAAAAAGAATTATGGAGATCAAAGATGGCGACAGAATAGAGAGCAGTGCTGATGGTGTTCTCGAGTACCAGAGCTGCTGGAGGACAGGATAGGGAGTGCGAGATGTCGTCAGGTCCCTAAGAATTGGAGCGGTCAGCATCTGGACACAGGGGAGCACAGCCCAGAGGCAGTGGAGACCTGCAGGAGAGCAGGTGAGGCGGTTCCGGACCGACCGACGGGCGGGCCGAGGTCGGCTCTGGGCAGTGGTGGCTCTCTACCCAGAGGGGCATGTTTAACTGAAGCAGCTCCAGGTTCCCTAGAGACTAGAAATCTGAACAGGGAAGTGTGGGCAGCAAGGGCAAACGCTGGAGGGAATGAGGAATTGAACTCCTGCAGGGGAGGAACTGTGTGAGAGACTCGCTCTGGCAAGGGAGAGGAAGCTCCTCACTGGGCCAGAGGTGGAGGAGAAGAGTCCTGCAAGGAGCAGGAGCTGGGGACCAGGAAGTGCACCGGCCGGGGTGGCAAGAGGGCCGAAAACGGTGCTGCTGGGCCATGGGGGAAACAGTAGCTTGAAGCCCCTACGAGGAGGGAGGCCCAGCCCTGCGCAACCACACAGGCCCCCAGCTCCCGTGGAAACTCCAAACTGCCAGCTGGGAACTTGTGGCTGGGGCAACTGACCCGCCGATTGCTGGGGACAAAGGCCTCAGACACGCTGGGAGGTTCTCATCACAGAGGCGGCATAAAGGACTCCTCAGAGAGCTGGTCTGCTTGGAGGACTGGCTCTCGCCTGGGGGAGCTGGGCACTGTTGGCAGACCCCAGGCACTGTTGGCAGATGGGGGCTGCCTCCTCCTGGAGCTGCAGGAGCAGGGCCTATTATCACAGGAACCAGCGAGGTTGCAGGCTTCCCGACAGGGGTGCCATATGCCCATCACAGGCAGGAACCTCCACCAGGAGTTGGAGGGGGCACCCTACTAGCCTCAGAATACCGGTAGCCCTAAAACCCAGCTAGGCTACTGAAGGCCCAGCCTACCTGGGGGCTGACACTCAGAATCAGCCCTGAATGTGACAATCAGAGGCCCTGCCACTCCAAGACTACAGCCAAACTGTAGACTGCAGAGACCTGACCAAGAAAAACAGGCAGCCTCAGGAAATGGATTGTTGCTAATCTCAAGCACCTGAGTTATACCGGGAACTACATGAACTATTAATGCCCAACATATCCTTTTCAAAAGTTACTTCTCACATATTTTTAATACCCGCCTATCTCAATCCACCTAAATACCCAAGACCCTCCCCCTACTCTTGATTTAAAGTCTACTCACTCTCTGGTTACAACCCATTCCCAGTCCTCAATCTAAGTATTCCTCCCCTCCCCAGCCACCTAAACCCTTTCTTAATTCTTTTCTGTCTTCCTTTTTCTTTTTTTTCCCTTCCTTTGTTTTTTTCTTTTTTCTTTTCTTCCTGTTAAAGCCCACAGGTCCTGGCTCCACCTGGACCAATTAGAGAGCATAAAGGGTGAACAGACACCTACACCCTTTCTTTATTAATATTGCTTTTTCTTTTTCTTATTATTTTTTACTTTTTTTTTTCTTTCTCTCTCTCTGCTATAAGCCCACAGGTTCCGGCTCCACCTGGACCAATCAGGGGTCATTAAGGGTGAATAGCCATCTAAACCCTTTCTTCTTATTATTATTATCTTTTTTCTCTCTCTCTCTCTCTTTTTTTTTTTTTTTTTCTTTTTTTCCTGCTAAAAGCCCACAGGTCCAGAATACAACCAAACAACCCAAATAAAGGCCACACCAAGAACAACAAGTGGAGAAAATCTGGGAGACTGCAACACTGAACTCCACAAATCTCCTAACACAGAACGGTGCCCAACTAAGGCAAGGAAGCAAAAGCAGATTAATCCAAGAAAACAAACAAACAAACAAACAAACAAACAAAGCAACCAACAACAGACACCCAAAATGGGGAAAAAAGGAATCAGTCCATCACCAAAAGGAAAAAAAGAATCCCCAGAAAGACCACCAAATGAAACAGAGGCACCTGAAATATCAGATAAGGAATTCAAAAGAATGATGATAGAGAAACTCAATGAGCTCTGCCACCTCAAAGAAAACTATAAACAATTCCAGGAGAACTACAAAGAACTCCATGGAAATTACAAGGAACTTACTGAGAGCTACAACAGCATGAAAAAGGACATAGAAACTATCAATAAGTGCCAGGAGGAAATGAAGAATACAATTGCTGAATTGAAGAATACAGTAGATGGAATCAACAGTAGGCTAGAGGAAGCAGAGGACTGGATCAGCGAGTTGGAGGATAATGCAGACAAATACTCCAAGACAGTACAAGAGAATAAAAAAAGGCTGAACAAGATAGAAGAGGGGCTAAGAGAGCTTCAGGACAACATGAAGCGTAACAACATCCATATCATAGGGATACCAGAAGGAGAAGAGAAACAAGGAATGGAAAACCTGTTCAAAAAAGTCATGATAGAAAATTTCCCTAACATGATGAGTGAAAACATTAATCCAGTTCAGGAAGCACAGAGGGTCCCAATGAGGATCAACCTAAACAGACCAACGCCAAGGCACATTATTATTAAAATGGCTAATTTCAAAGATACAGAGAGAATCCTAAAAGCATCAAGAGAGAAACCCAAATAACATATAAAGGGACTCCAATTAGTCTATCAAATGATTATTCAGCAGAAACAATTCAAGCCAGAAGGGAAAGGCAAAAAATATTTCAAGTAATGGTAAACAAAGGCCTGCAACCAAGAATACTCTACTCAGCAAGGCTCTCATTCAAGATAAAAGGAGAAATAAGGAGTTTTCCAGACAAAGAAAGACTAAAAGAATACATTGCAAGAAATGCTAAAGGGTCTGCTTTAAAAATAAATAAATAAAATGAAGAAACAGAGAAAGCCAAAGAGGAATACAGACACAAAGGGAGAAAATGGCAATGAATAAGTATCAATCAATAATCACCTTAAATGTAAATGGATTAAATGCATCAATCAAAAGACATAGGGTAGCCAAATGGATAAGACAACATGACCCACATAGATGCTGTCTTCAAGAGACCCACCTCAGAACAAAAGATCAACACAGATTGAGAGTGAAGGGATGAAAAAATATATATCAAGCAAATGGACACGAAAAAAAAAAACTGTAGTAGCAATACTGATTTGAGACACAATAGATTTTACAATGAAGGCCATAAAAAGGGACAAAGATGGACATTTCATAATACTTAAGGGAACAATCCATCAAGAAGAAATAACTCTGGTAAACATATATGCACCCAACATAGGAGCTCTGAAATGTATAAGGAAAATCTTGGAGAACTTTTAAAAAGATATAGACAGCAACACACTAATAGTAGGGGATTTTAATAGCCCACTATCAATAATGGACAGATCTTCCAAACAAAAAATCCCCAGAGATGTGGCATTGAACAACACTCTAGAGGAAAAGGACCTAACTGATGTATAAAGAGTCTTTCACCCCAAAGAAGCAAAATACACATTCTTTTCAAATGCACATGGATCATTCTCTAAGACAGACCACACGGTATGTCATAAGACAAGCCTCCACAAATACAGGAAAATTGAAATCATACAAAATATCTTCTCAGATCACAATGGCTTGAAACTAGAAACCAATCTCAAGGGAAAAAAAAACAAAAATTCTCTAACTCATGGAGACTGAATAACATGCTTTTAAGCAATGAAGGAGTTAACAATGAGATCAAAGATGAAATCACAAAGTTACTAGAAACAAATGACAATGAGCATGCACCAGCCCAAAACTTATGGGATATAGCAAAGGCAGTTCTCAGGGGGAAATTTATAGCAATACAGGCCTTCCAAAAAAGGTCACAAGATGTTTATAAAAACAACCTAACCATAAAGCTGCAAGAACTAGAGGAACAACAACAAACAAAGCCCAGAGCAAGTAGAAGGAAGGAAATCATCAAGATCAGAGCAGAACTAAATAACTCAGAGATTCAAACTACAATTTGAAGAATCAATAGGTCCAGGAGCTGGTTCTTATGAAAAATAAACACCACTTATGAGCCTTTATCCAGACTCATCAAGAAAAAGAGAGATAGGACCCAAATAAACAGAATCAGAAATGACAGAGGAGAAATCACAACTGATACTTCAGAAATACAAAAGATTGTAAGAAATTACTACAAACAACTATATGACAAAAAAATATGACAACCTGGATGAAATGGGCACATTTCTGCAAATGTATAATCTACCAAAACTGAGCCCAGAAGAAACAGAAAGCCTCAATAGGGCAATAACAGCTAGTGAAATTAAAGAAGTAATCCAAAATCTCCCAAAGCACAAAATCCCTGGGCCAGATGGCTACACAGGTGAATTTTACCAAACGTTTAAAGAAGAACTAACTTCTATCCTTCTCAACCTATACCAAAAAATACAGGAAGAGGGAAGACTCCCAAATTTTTTCTATGAGGCCAATATTATTCTAAACCCAAAACCAGGGCAAGACACCACTAAGAAAGATAGCTGCAGGCCAATATCTCTGATGAACATAGATGCTAAAATTCTCAACAAAATATTGGCCAACTGTATTCAGCAGTATATTGCAAAGATCATACACCATGATCAAGTTGGTTTCATCCCAGGGATGCAAGGATGATCCAACATTCATAAATCAATAAATGTAATACACTACATCAACAAATTGAAAGATAAAAACCATATGATCATATCAATAGATGCTGAAAAAGCATTTGATAAAGTGCAGCAACCATTTATGATAAAAACCCTCAGCAAAATGGGAATAGAGGGAGTAGACTTCAACATCATAAAGGCCACCTATGAGAAACCTGAAGCCAACATCATACTTAACAGACAACAACTAAAAGCTTTCCCCCTAAGATCAGAAAAGAGACAAGGCTGTCCACTTTCTCCACTTCTATTCAACATTGTCTTGGAAGTTCTAGCTATAGCCATCAGAGAAGAAAAAGGAATCAAAGGTATTCTAATTGGAAAGGAGGAAGTCAAACTCATTATTTGCAGTTGATATGATAGTGTACATACAAAACCTGATAGGCTCCACCAAAAATTTACTCAACCTAATAAGCAAATTTAGCAAAATAGCTGGGTATTAAGTCAATATCCAGAAATCAAAAGCATTTTTGTATACCAATAATGAAACAACAGAAATAGAAGCGAAAAAACAAATCCCAATTACCATAGCAACAAGAAAAATAAAGTACCTAGGAATAAATTTAACTAAGAAGGTCAAAGACCTGTACTCAGAAAACTACAGTACGATGAAGAAAAAAATCAAGAAAGATACAAATAAATGGAAGCATATACCATGTTCATGGATGGGAAGAATCAACATCATTAAAATGTCCATACTACCCAAAGCAATCTACATATTCAATGCAATCCCAATTAAAATACTAATGACAGACTTCACAGAAATAGAAAAAATACTTCAAAAATTTATATGGACCCCCAAACGCCCACTAATAGCCACAGCAATCTTGAGAAAGAAGAACAAGGTAGGAGGAATCACAATACCGGACTTCAAACAATACTACAAGGCTACTGTCATCAAAACAGCCTGGTACTGGCATAAGAATAGACATATAGATCAATGGAACAGAATAGAGAACCCAGAAATTAACCCAGGACTCTATGGTCAACTAATATTGGACAAAGGGGAAAGAAACATCAAATGGAGTCAAAACAGTCTCTTCAACAAATGGTGTTGGGAGAACTGGACAGCAACATGTAAAAAGATAAAACTAGACCACCAACTTACACCATACACCAAAATCAACTCAAGATGGATAAAGGATTTAAACATAAGCTGTGCCACCATAAAGGTCCTGGAGAAAAATATAGGCAGTAAACTTTTGGATATCCTACACAGAAATATGTTTACTGATACTTCACCAAGGGCAAAGGAAATAAAAGAACAAATCAACAAATGGGACTATATCAAATTGAAAAGTTTCTGTTCAGCTAAAGAAAATATCAGCAAAATTCAAAGGGAACCAACTGTATGGGA